>JACJUY010001627.1:34963-88889 GCA_014220935.1 Platorchestia sp. MABIK
TAATTAATCTAGGATTAAGCATATTTACCGTAGACTTGAATTACGTCTGCTAACAGCTAATCCTAGCAATTAATTAAACACTACTTATGCTGAATTCTCTAGCTCTGCAATATTTTCTGTAAGACTAGACTTTCACCCAATACCTGCTTCTCACGCCGCTATTCTTTAATTACCTGCGTGGTCTTTCTGACCCGTCAAATTTTGCGGCGTGACTATAATTTATATTGAATCGACCTTTTAATTCATAAATTTTTGAGCAGTCGTTAGACTCCATTTTTTCTTATTACTAAAAATTTGTTCTCCCGCGACAGTGATCGTGGCACGGTGCTGGAGGGGCGCTATGGGCGTGCTGGTGTCCCAGCTCTCCCGTCTTCCAGCCCATTCGCGGGATGGAAATTCCAGTCATTCATTAGTTTATTCATTCAATGAAATAAACTAACCTTAAGTTTTTGACTCTTTCCTATCCCTGCGTCAGTGCCATGCTTCGTTTTTGTCACTTTGTTCACTATTAAGGCTTCAAACATCTAATAAGATTAACTCACTGAAAACAAAGGGAAAACTGAAGAAACATTGAAACAGAAGTAGTACTGGAGTACCAAAACTCGAGAGGGCGCACACGCATGTTGACACTTCCAGATCAGTAGACCGACTGGTACGCAGCTTCAAAAACAGTTACTGTTTTTGAAGCTGCGTACAAGAAGAAAAGACATCTACGCTAGACGGATTGGTTGTCTTCGTTTTGTTTTCGTTTTTCCGTTACGGTCGGGATCGGGATCGGACTTACATTTCGGATCCTCGCACGTCTGATCTTCTCCACCGGGAGGTTCTGATCTTCAAGTCCGATTCCGACGTGGAAGATCGGTCGTGATCGGAAGTTCGGACTTAGGATCCGAACGCCTACCAGTGAGAAATATTGCACCCAGGGGGATGTGCTAAATGACTGTATCTGTCAAACAACCTAATTACATGATTCATTTGCTTCATCGAATATTTTCGAACCCTTCATTTTGACAGGCTTTGTACACAAGTTTTAATATGGGTACGTATTATAAGTTTGCGTTACTATCAACAGACTTAAAAAACGACTGTGACATACCCTCCTCATCGATCGATCAAAAACTTTCTAGTGCACACGCTGTAGCAGGAGAATCGATAGAAAACATGAAATTGCCTCTAAAGCTCAATCAGATAACAGTAAAAAGTAAATCAAGTAACCGCATTCAGAATCATAATCACGCAAATAAAAAATCATAATTGACCCATTATTCGTCGAGTCTCTTTCCAATAATCAAAATCTGTTTTGCAATCACGTATGCAGTCACTGCTATGGAAAATGACTTATTAACTAATGTCTTGCCTCCGAAAAGCCCCCAACCTACGATCAAATTCATACCGAAAAATTAGCATCGAACAAAATTTGCTCACATGTTGCGAACACACTGAAAGACTTGACACGATCGCTCAAAATAGAGCACGCTTCCTCATTAATTATTTGACGGATACTGCCACTGTCTCATTTCCACGGTAACAACTTAACTTGTATCACAACAAATTTCACAATGGAGCTATCTATTTCTAAAAAAGCCGTTAAGAAGGGAAAGACTGGGAACAATGACCAATATGAAGAATTCATTAACAAAAACAGTGGTAATCTAGGACAACTAATAAATGAATAAATGAATACATCGATGGAAAAGACTTCTCTCATGCTGATGGGGACCTCAGACCCTAAATAATTTCTAGTGTGACAATAATACAAATACATATAGTCGATAAAAAAAAAGAGATTTGAAAACCAACCATTTTCCCTACATCAAATTCCTTGATAAATTGTCCGGTGCACAAGCATTCATCGAAGTAAGACTGCTGCAGTACCCTTGTGAAAATGCGTAATGAAAATCGAAATGTTCCCACCCTGACATTGTGCCTGGATAAAATTCTTCAAAACGAATTTCCCCCAGTAGCCGATACCAGAACCAGCAAACTGCGCAACATTGAAGAGGAAGTTAATTGAAAATGCTCCGCTGGACCTCGCGAATGCGTGACCTCAAATGAACACCTGCCTTTAAAGATAAATGATATGAAAATGAAACATGTAAAAACTTGCAGTCCCATTTATAAAATTCATTATTTAAGGGTAATGTTGATTGCTAGTGACATAGATATATTACGTGCCTCTGAAACATGGTTCGCCCCCAACGAATCGAGTCGAAAGTTCATACTTAAACATTTCCTGGTGCACATTGTTTCGTTATCACGGAGTCAAAAGTAAAAAAGAAGCGGTTCGTTCGTGTGTGGAAAATTTTCCACATGTTTTCCTAGGCATTTGTAGGTTGACATTTAAGTAAGTTGTTAGCTCACATTTAACTTTCGCACAACTGGAAAAGGCTGAAAAAATGTGTAGTGACAGTGGACAGGGTGTGAGTTGCAGAGGCGGTGGAGTTGCGGTTGCAGTAGTGAGTAGCTTGTGACGGATTGATCAGGCATAGATGGCGGGTGCATTAGCTCTTAGTGGTTACGTCTTATTTAGATATACTCTCGTTGAAGGCCGAGAAGTGTTCTTATCTTCTGACGGTGTCGCTGGAGAACGCAGGCGTAATCTGACGGGGCTTCCTCTTAATTAGTTTCTCTGCTTCATGGTTCTACTTTTATTTTTGTATGCATGGTGTGTATAATGCTTCTTCCTCGCTGTTAGTACTTTGATCTTATTAGTGAGTCATTTATTTCCAATGACGTATTTTTCAGTATATTTCGGATGTTACTCTGTCATTAATATTTTCTGATGACATTAATTTCTGATAATTATAGGGTAAATAATTGCAAGGGATTAAATAAACAGGCTTCCAAATTCTTAATTTAATATTGAAATGATGACTTGAATAAATAACGATGACTTCTGATTCAAATAGTTAACACAATCGATGGACAGTTATTTATTTATAACAAGTTCATATCGAGGTGAGGCCTCGTTACTGAATCAGTCAGCAAAACAGATTATATAACACATAATGTGAAATTACGCCTCACACATCCTAGGTACAGAATAATGCTTCGTACACTGAAGGCGAATTCCAACTAACCTATACGTGAAACAACAAAAATGAATGATAATAGTGGATACATGAAGGATAGATACTCATCTGCACTCAAATTCCAGATTGACAACTAAACCAATTAAGTCAATTACGTGACTTCAATGAAAATAACTGCCAGCGCCATCGCTTTGCCCAGAGGGCAGAGCGGGGCGTCTGCACTTCCTGCACTTAGAGTCGCGGTCCAGCCAATGCCCTAACGCTGCCTCTCAGAAGGGCAGTCTCGGCGACGCTGTCACGTTTGAGAACATACACGTTCTGATTTACAATCCTTTACGTTAATAATTTATCGGAAATAGCAAGTGTCGTCAGATAATCAGATTAGATTGAATTTGCATATTAATTAACAAGTTATTTATATAGAATAGACGGGACTCTAAGTGTCTATGGAAAGAGTTGAATTCTATGAAGAGAGATGGAAGTATCTAGCACTACAGCTTTCTCAAGACGCTGGCGACGTGGCTCTCGCAGAGTGAGGGTGTCAAGGTGGGGTAGCTTTCAAATGACGCTCGTCAACGGTTTGACGGTTGACAGTTGACGGTTTGATGCGATGTTCTGGGCGATGTTCGTAGAACTGAGAATTTGCTGTTCGTATTGACGAGAATATATTTTCGATGGCGGATCTTTTGCGAAGGTGATCGTTGGCCAAACGAACCCTACTTCGTAACGTTTATTTAAACACGACGTAGGGTATCTGAAGCGTAAATCCCAACAGATTGTTTTCTTTCCATGTTTGCTTTGTTTTCAAATTCGTCTTGACTTGAGTGCTCTTTCAACTTACATCCATGGGAGTCTGTGAAGACAAGCGTTTAAAAAAATTCCTTACTGACTTGATGAGTTTCGTGTATTACTTTAGGGCCTACTAACTGTCCCTTACAGTAGAAGTCTTCTATCTGATTTTAGCTGCAGGCCGCTTTAAATTCGGCAAAGATTGCTTAACGTTACACGCCTAATTACCTATCTATTTTGGGAGCACTCCTCTTGACTAACTTTCTTTGTTTTCTATTTAACTTGGAAGATGTTCCTAGCATATCACTTGAAATGTAATTTCTTATGGTGAGTGTTTCTTTTTGTATTTGAGATACCTGAGTTTGCAACTGATCATAGTATTAACTATAGAGTTATGCAAGTTTTAATAGGTAAATTTCCTTTTTGTCAATATTCCTGAGCTGACATTTGCACCTGCGTTGCCCTGCCGCCGCTGAGCGTTGTGCGCGTCTTTTTCTTGCAACGTGGGTGCGCTGCAAGTCTGCTGAGGATAGAAGTCGTTAACGTTTAGGTACCTTAATTCGTATTATCTCGATTATGTTCTCGATCACAAACTTGCTGTTATAGATCATATGTGTTTACTTGTTGATCTTTCTTACTTTTCGTGTATTTTGAGCTTTTTGATTATGGTGTTGCACAATTTTGTTTAGAATCTATTTGACTTTTGTTTAGAGTATATAATAGAATGATAACCGCTCAAAGCGTCCGCTGCTGTTTTCCTAGGTCCGGCCAGCGGCCTTGCCAGTGCTGGCTGTGCTGACTTAATTAAGCCATCTTCGAGACCGGATCGAAGGCGCCTCGCATCAGTTGACCTAACTCTGTGTGCCATCTCGGGCTACTCATGCTCATTTATTTTAAAAGAGTCTTCCTGTTCAAAATCTGAGGTTTCATTACTTTTAGATAGCAAGGGGCTCTGCTCTCGGCCGACTCAATAGCGTTGGAAGATAAACTCCTTTTCTTACTTATAGTGAAGGACTTTCAAGGATTCTCTAGTAGTATTTATAAATTTCTTATAAATCTTACCATACATGAAATATCCTAGAGAATTTATTTTGCTTGTTTCTCTCACTGACATAATTTACCCCTGACAAGGCTATTGTACTCCTCGTTTGGTTTGTACTCCTGTACTCCTTGTATGGGGGGGAGGGGGAATGCGTTTTTTCTTATTCTTCATTTATTTCTTTCTTTCGCTGTGCACAGTTAGCACTGAACTCCAAATCAGAAAAAAACTCTTAATTTCAGTAGATAAAATTAGTACAGTGGTCCACTGTTTAATATTCGTCTACGTGCCAAAATTTTGTAGATATTTGCTACTCATAAGCGATATCCGGCTGTCACAGTATTTCCATTTTATCCCATGTAGGCCCATCTCCATATGACATTGAAGAGAATACCGAGAGGATATGAAAATCGAGATGTTTTTTGCTGTTGCTATTAGATGTAGCTTGATTTCCCTTAAAATTCTGTTAGAAAATTGGAAACTAGTTCATTTTTACCTTTTTCGAAGTCTTTTTTCCCTTTTACTCATTTTTCCAAGTAATTTCTTACGATTACACCGAGCTCGACCGTCATTTTCGATGTAGCAGAAGGAAGATTGTTTTTATGTTTATTATTTTTTCTTATATTCATTTTCAATACGTATATATATATATTTGAATAAACACACATACATACCATGGAATAGGCTTGCCATGCAGCCAACGAGTAAAATCTTACTTCTTGGGCAGGCTGTTGGCGCGCTGTAGGCTATTCCTAAAAGAATGTAAAATTATTTCAGGTCATCATTTCTCGAAAACGAAGGAGTTTTGATGTTTTCGTTCAATCCTATAAATCGTTTTATTTTGCATTTTATGTATATGAGTAAAATATGTGCATCGAATTACACAGCACCCTGTATATTTGTTTCTATTTCTATTTTTTTGCGCAAAAACAAAAATTCAAGGTCCATTACATTGCACTTGATGCTCTGCGACCAGTTAATACTAAATTATTTTTTAGAAATAAACCGATAGTCCTGTAAATAAATTTATTGTACCTGCTAAATGATTTAAAAATAGATCTATCACTACCTTAGAGGGCACTTTTGTGGATAGAAAAAATTAAATAAATAAAACAGACAAATGAAAGAAGTGCAATTTGCGTATAACTCGTGAAAAAAATATCTTTCTGTCCGTACGTTGAACAAGCAATGAATTTAATTTTCTATGTATGCTTGTTTACATATTTCTAGATGTGCGTGTTGCGCGATGTGTTCTATAGATAACTTTTGACCAACTTTTTCTCATTATTTGACTATCATTTACGGCGGTGTTCCAGTCTGTTTCGCTTGAGGGTTTTTTGTCTCTTCTTTTTTCGTTTCAACTAATAATTTTGGAATTCCGAAGGTTTCTCTAGTATAGTATTGAAATTATTTATATAATGTCAGCCATCTCTTTGTGTATAAAATATCCATGAGATGATATTTTGACTGTTTCTCTCTTAGCAATAACATAATTAGCCCCCAACACGGCTAAAGTATGCCTCGTATGGTTTTTCTATCAATTAAGGACCTTTATATTAAGATATTTTAAATTGGACACAGTGAACATTGAGATCTTCGCCGCGTTATAGTCTTTGGCACTGAAGCGCTAGAAACCTGGTTTTACTAATACTAAGATATTTTAAAAATCCAACGTGTTATAATCTTATGCATCAACTTTTTTGTAAATACACGGTTTTCTTTCTTTTCGTTTCTTGATGAAATTACTGTAAAAACTACTGAAAATGCAGGCAAACTGATTACCACAGAAAATGAAACCTTTTTTAGCAACCCCCATTTTCAGCTGCACTAATGGTGTAAAACACCGACCGAAAAGCCGTTAAGTGTTGATTGGGGAGAATTATGAATATTTTATACATGTATATATGTTTTACACATGCATTACTGAATATTTTAGTCATTGTTATGGTGAAGGAAACTTTCAGCTTATATGCTCCTAATCTCAAAATTTTGCTGTTCCATCTATGATTTTAGCCGCTCAAGTTAGACTAGGTTTCCTCGTAAGCGACGGGCATGCAATTAGAAAAATTTGATTTAAAAATGTGTCTGCGTTTGACTTGAAGAACGTATTTTCCTTGATGTGTAAAGTTTGTTTTAGGCTTTCCTCTGAGAAAATAGCTTTCTCTCATGCAAAGTCAGGAATGTAGCGTCGAGTGAGCTTAGTTTGAACTGTGTGAAGGACCGGTTCACGTTTCATCCTTCAACATGGTGAGCGATCTATCGTGAAGAAACTCAACAACCTAATCTCAACAAAACCTTTATCGCAAATTTAATTTTATCTGTTTTAGCATTTACAAAAACCGTATTATAGCATCTGTTCTATATAATATACATAGACACAACAACAATTTTTATTTATTGACAATAAACCTCTGATCCTTAATACTAAAGAGGAAAAATTTTCAGTTGCCATTGAAACTACACAGCTGTTAACAGAAATTGAAGGGCAAATATGCAGAGTGGCCTAACCCACAAAACATAGAATTTTAAAACACTCAAGTTAGAGGCGTGGTGTTCATCGCAGGGTTGCCAAACTGCCTTTTCCTTGACAAGTTACTGGCTAGGAACTAATTAGGAACTAGGTCACTCTGTTTGAAAAACATCCACGCCGCTATGAGGTGAAATTAACACTAATTTTGCTCTGCTAGTTTTGACATCTGATTTGTGGGTTAGGCCACTCTGCATATTTGCCCTCCAATTAGGTGGCTGTGTAATTATTTGATAACTATTCCTGATGCATGAATGAAATATGTTTGTCTTGCTATTTCATTATCATTCAACTGAAGCAATGTCTCTTTAACTGCATTTTCAGATTTTTTCCCCTTAAAATTTTTGCATTTTTGATTTAGAGTTGTGTACTTGATTCATACGTCGTTGGCGATTCGCGTTGTGGAACGTGAGCCGGGGTTGGCGAGGGATGTAATATTCAGCGTGTTTATGTCCCGTAACCCTTCACTACGGGTGTTAGCACTTTGACTGCGACCGGCGCCACCGGTGGTACACGGAGGTAATTTTCATAATGCTGCTGACCAACCAGTCGACGCAAACTTTGATCAAAGCTAAATGAAGTTACCATCAAGTTCATGTTTGGTATTTTCAAAATAGTTTACTAGAATTGAATTTAAATTTGAGTTTGGCATTGAACTTAATACTTAGTAGTCGCAGTCAAAGTGTTAAGCCATAGGGCTCCGGTGAGAGCCAGCCAGAGAAAAAGGGTTGAACATGTAACACTTTGTCATTCAGGCCTTAACCGTGACAGAGATATAAAATAATGATCAGGAGAAAATTCTTAGTAATCATTTCGCTCATTTTGTCGGAATTACAAAAGTATATCATTCATTAGAATGAAGTTGTGTCAATTATTCCTGTTGAACCATTTTCTCATACCACAGTAATAAAAAATGGGTTTTGCCATTATGATTTGTTTCTAATCTCTTGAATCATCATAAGTCAGTAATAAACGAAAGAAGCATCGGTGATTAATAAAAAAACACAGTGTAGCTGCTGCAAAGACTATATGTCTTACACGGCATCCAATGTTTTACTGATACAATAAAAACAGGTACGTACAATCTGGTCACAGTTCTCTACTGCTAGAAAGGGAAATTCGTTTTAGTCGCCTTTGACTGCGGCGGCGGAGTGACTTCGTTCTTCTCAAAGTTTGGCACGGAGTAGTGGCGGGCCATGCGTCCTCCGTGTGGGCCGAGGCGCTTACGTGGGTCCAGCAGAGCCGGGTGCTTCTTGCCGCGCGCTGAAAGAGCGAGACAACCAAGTCAGTTACTCTCGGTCGCGGGCAGCTCTCGCTAGGGGCACCCATCTGCCTGGCTGCACACACATCAAGTACATCCGGACGCTTAGAATAACGTGGTGAAAAAATTGATGTCAATTTAAGGATCATATGTCTCACACACATTCCTTTAAATAGATACAGGTACGGCTGCTAAGTTTACGAAAACTGTATCTTAGATCAGTAGTCTTGAGTGAACTGCTGATTTACAGTCTCACGTAGAATTTACTGAGCGATCTTTTAATTTGATTACAAAGGATGTTCATGTTTTTTTTGCCAGTTATTGATGACGTAAATAAAATGCTTGGACATATTGAAGGTAAATTCCCATTCCCCTTCTGAGGTTGACGTTCATTATAATTATTATAATTATCAAGTCTCGGAATCCAGCTACATCATCATTATACAATTAAAAAAAGAACTTTGCAAAATGCAATGGCTTTTATACACCAAGATTCTATTTGAGACACACTCAAAATACAACTATAAATTTAAAATCTATTCATCCGTAACTGTTTGATTGAACACTGGTTTTAATTGAGACCAGTCTGAATATTCTATGGTTTTAGGCAGTTGGGATCGCTGAATTTCATGATCTATGTATTTTGTGGATAGTCGCTCGTTTATAATCCGAAACGCGTTTTGCAACTTCAGGCTATAATTAGGCAGTTTGGTTTTTGTGGCTGCCAAACGCATGTTACCAGGCGTACACGTGGCATTCTCCTTCCTTCTCTTGGCAATTTTTTTCCCTCATTTCTATAGACGTCCCATTCATAAACTAATGGCAGAACAAAAATTGTTCAAATAATGATGATGAGGATAATTACTGTTTCTTCTTTCTTTACTTTAAAATTTTTAGTGAAAATGCGATTTAAGCGATTCGGAAATTTAGCAAAGTGTGTCAAAAAAGGCTACGTTTCCAAAATTATGCTGACTTGATGCTGAATTAAGACAAATTTTCATTCAACACCTTAACCTACGAGACAAAAGCATGCCAAGACTAACTTTTGAAGACAAGAACATGGCAAGGCTAACTTTCAAGGACAAAACATGGGAAGGCTAACTCACAAGGACAAAACATGGCAAGGCTAACTTACAACGACAAAGTATGACGAGGCTAACTTACAAGAATGAAACATGGGAATGCCAACAGAATGACATAAATATTGGATTTGTATTAGAGAGGCAATACCTGCAATGAAGGCTGGGGGAGTCTTGGGATGCCCCTTGAGCAGCAGAGTGTCCCGCATGTTGGCGGGCAGGGTGGACAGGAGGCGGCATCTGATCTGCGTCTCCACGCTCGGCACGTAGCGCGGCTGCACGAGAACACATCGTCGCTTAGCTAATCTTAATCAATCTAAACTAAAATTATACGCACACTCAGAGCCAACGTTTGAAAATTTTTTGAAAGTAATTTTAAGGAGTGTTCAAGATTGAATGGTACGTACTTTGGCAGTTTTATGACGAGAAGTTTCGATTTTGGTTAACTCACTTGAGAACTGAGGCTGTGCCTCGTTTGTTGTATACGAAAAAAACTAGGCAGAGGAATTAATGGCCATGACTTGAGCAATTCAGAATGAATCGAACAACCGCAGATGTTAATTTTATGGTTATGTCATCAAAAACACATAATTTTTCATTTGGATTTGATGAAAAAAAAATCTAGTGTTGAAAACAAATGCAGAATGTGGAGAGAGGACAGGGGCTTGATATTAAGAGACGTGGGGAGATCAGTGATGCACATTGAATGCTTAAATACAATGCGCTCTCAAAATTAACTTTCGTGTACACTACAGAGGACAGGGGCGTCTTCTATTATGAGAATACTCGGAAACTCGCGTAAAGCAATTGTCATGAGACTGAACTCAAAAACTTATTTCCCATGAATCATTTTCAAAAATCAATTTCTGCTAATGTTAAAACTCAATCTAGCCCTAATGAGCCGATATCATTTCGAAAACCTTCTTATATCGGATAAAATTAATTGAACTTTAGCGATGATGCAGTTTTATTTGTGCGTTTAAATCTTTTAACAGGGATAACATAAAATGAAACCTCACGGCACCAAACAACAAGAAATCATTTTTGAATGCCATGCATGTAACCATACTTACATTATTTAGGTTAAAATATTTTAGGGAAGCGATGAACCATATATTCTTTACGTTAAGCAAACTCTGTTATCAAAACGTAGGAAAGGCGAAAAAAAAATGGATTTACCCTTGATCCTTGAAACTCACCAAAGGCTCCTGCCCAGCCACTGCGTCCACCATATCTGCGATGACTTCCTTAATCTTTTCAGAGGGCTTGGCGTGACTCATGTGGTTGTTGACGGTAACTTTGAAGTCCTTCAAATATTCTTGACCATAAGACCGGCGCACTTCGGCGGGGCACTCTTGCCAAGTTTGGTCAAGTGATCGGTGGAGGTTTTCCACGTTGGTGATCGGAGTTCTGTGAAAATTAATAGCATGAATTGAGGGTAATTCTACTAGTTTAGGGTAAAACGTTACTCCGCCTGTAGTTTTTATTTAGTGTTACCCATAGGGTTTCACATCTGCTTTACATCACTCAATTGAAGTTTTTTCATATATGTTAGGAGTACGTGAGTTTTAATTGACTCATTTTGATTGTTTATTCCTCACTGGTGAGGAGGCAAAACATTAGCCACGTGCTTCGTGCCGGTGTCGTCTTCTCCGCTGTACTGCCTATGGTTAAAAAACTTGATTTAGCGTCCGTATTTACATGAGCAGTAAAAAGAACTTTGCTCGGTGATTATCCCGTAACTCGTTAGTCAAGTTCATGAGAGTGTAGTATCTGAGGATGCAAGCCGACTAAAAATCAAGGTAACGCAAAGGGCTGCAAGTATTTATGCAGCTGCTGACGTCATTAGGAGAGAAAAAATCCTATTTTGATTTATAGTTCTGACAGTCATGGCTTTTAGAGATCAGAAAACCATCATTTTCTCTTTTCAGTTATCTTTGTTACTCATTGCGAACGCTGCACTCTTCCATTTTAGACTGGAATTTTGCGTGTTATTCTGGTGATGCCGGTTGAATCTCAAAATCATTATGAATGGAACTTGTGTCCCTCTGACGTGCTGAAGGAGAAATTGTGCAAGCGTGCTGTATTTGTATTCCTGTTGCATGTCAGAGCTTTCTACGGTAAAAGAGTTTAATCGTCAATTAAAAATGCTACAAACGTGGATGATTAAAGTGTTTACAATTTATTATTTTTTGCGATGAGCATCAAATTTAGATTAACGCTATAATTTTGGGTTTAACGAAACCACCAATTTGCCTACTCAGTAAACAAGTAAATATTGTACACCATCCCATTTTATAATAATGTATCGAATTTTAGACCAGTTTTCGTCTCCATTACGGTACTGCTGGCAAAGTAAGTTTTTTTTGAGTTGACATTTCGCGTATCGACTTGGGAGAATTTGCGTTGCCAGCTTTACTGTTTCGACGACGTAACATGTTTGCAAATTTTGCCGACCTTCTATATATTGTTTATCGTAGTAGCGTTACTGCAACAAAAAGACGTAAACATGACAACAAACGTAAAATATGGCCATCACAACCTAAAGGTAATTTACAGTAGTAACATTTATCAGTAGTATAAGTACAGTCACTTGTCCCTGTCTATTACGTGCATAAAGCTAGTTACACATAATAGTAATGAACAATCTCACCTTAGTAGGGACAGCACTTATTATTTATTCTAAAGTAAGTAACTGAGATGGACTCTGAAATGGCAACAAAGGAATGAACACGTAAGTATAAATAAATACAGAGTGAGCATAAGAGAGCTTAGTTTGGAATAAAACCCCATCCCCGGACACAACATACTGTATGTATGAGTTGAAACCAGCCGAGGCACATTCGATCTCCCACAGTATACGCAATGTAAAGTAACTGAGGGTCTGTGGGAGTGCTCACCCACTGGGGAAACTGGTTTACCAGACTTTTCTGGCAACAATCCGAAAGTTGAGATAAAAGGATCATAAATTACCGATATTTCACAAAGCCCGAATCAAACTTGTACCGTCTCTTTTCTGACTGTTCATATGTACCAGGGAGTTATATAATTGGTTAAAAATATTCATCAGCACCTTTCTAATGAAGTTTCTTTTTCAGGTTTATAGACCAGAGGCTTTTAGGCGAAATAATTTTCTTTTGTCGTCTTAACCCTGTGCTTAAACAATATTTATAACCTCTTATCGAAAAATATTCCTGTGAAGTCAAGACAAATGTCAACTATGTGGTGACGAAGCTGATATCAATGATTTTGTACAAAAATTGTAAACATTTGAGAAAGTCTGAATTGCTGTCTCAACTGCTCGATTCTATCGACTTTTTGATGCATTTAAACAGAATTTTCACAAAGAAACTACTGTTCACTAGTTTTTACATCCACGTTTTCGGGAGTCAAAATACATGAAAAAATTACGAGCTAGATGAACGGAAGAGATCCAAAATCGTGTGATACGCATGATCATTATAACCCAAAAAATTCTCAAGCCGCGATAGCAAAAAGCGTAACTAGGAAAACTTTCACGCAACTGATTCAAACGCTTGAAGAGTTAGTGCCCCACCAAGTCCCCACTTCCCCGGGCCTCCTAGCCGGTGACGCTCCTGGCGTCAGTCGCAAGGGCGTTCTGTGCTCGAGACAAGACAGCAAACCATTCATGTACTGCAGCTTGTAAGGGCGCGCCAGATCGTATCACTCGCCCTTAAGGGCCTCTGTAAACCTATTGAGTTTTTTATGACGAGCTCGGTGATGTGGTAGCATGTTTACGCCGGCCTAAAATCTGCATCTTAGAGGGAAGGTTGCACGAATATTTCGCTGTTCAGCTTCAGTTGATAGCAGCGTGTGTGATTTGCTCGAACGAAAAGTGAGCAGCTATTAAAAAACAACGCAATTGATTTCGTTCTGTTTATGATATTTTCTGAAGCTATTTTCAAAAGAACTTCATTGTCATTTGAATTATAATTTATGAAATTGTACTTGTATTCATATATATAGCATCGTGACGAAATTCACTTGAACACGAAGTATTTTGAAAAAATTTAAAATTTCGCTAGCCGTCGGATATAAATGTTTTAAGTTTAACTTCTTCTACAGTCGTCATCTTGCATCACAATGAATAGCATTTGTGAACTAATGTCACGACTAATTTTTACGTTCACTGAAAAAACTCCTATTTTCAAAGCGAGATTTTAAAATTTTATTAAAAAAATGGTCCAGGAATATTTGGTAATCGTTTTCATCGTAAAAATTGCATTTAACGTTCTATCTCGAACTATATTTGAAAACCTTCACGGTGCTCAACCAACTAAAATCTCGATAAAACCTAATCCAGAATTAAATTAAAACATCGCTTGCTTGAGCCATTAAAATCATTAAAACAAGAACTCGGATCAAATTGCAACGTCGCTCATACGAATCCTATAACAAAACACTTTTATCGTAAGTGGGTCGCCCACAAGCTGCCAGTTGTACAATTCAGGAAGTAAAACAAGATTTGTTGAAGAGGCATTCAGCTGCGGTCAGGCTTTAATCTAACGGCGAGAAAATTACCATACGTTGAATCTCAAGTTGCTTCCATCTCTCCCTCTGTCAAGATCGTAAGTAGGAAGTATTATTTTTCTGAGGAACGAAGCGCCTCTTTCATTTGTTGCAGTTTTAATTATGCTTCAGCTGTTTAGGAGGGATTCCAACAGCACGGAAACACTTAGGTCATAACGGAACATTTTACGATGCTAACTGTAATCCTTCATCTACTGCCTGCATTTAAAAAGAATGATCTTGCTAGGTGAACAAATAAGCAAGCTGGCAAATACTGTATATTGTTGTGAGAAGATGAATGACTGGCTTGTATTGTGCAGGTGATGTACTAAAAGTTTAATGTCCTGAAGCAGTATGGGACACTAATGTAAAAGTAAAGTGAAAACTTTAATGAATGTGGAGTTACCTGTAGAGGGTGGGCTCGACTGTGTGGACAGAAATGTTCCACTTCCTCATCTCGAGCCTGAGCCCGTCAGCGAAGGACACGGTCGCGTGTTTGCTCATGCTGTACGCCGAGAAACCGGGGAACGTGTAGCGGCCTGGTGGGCAAAATGGAATTATATAGAGTGAGTGTCATTTAGTTTCTGCATTTCGTTAACGTTATTGGGAAAATAAAAAACTTTTTATTATTCAAGTAATTTTGGCTAGTGAATATCTATTGAAGGGGATGCAGCTGTTGTATCTGTGAGAATTAGCATTCTCAGGAGAAATAAGTGAGCTCCCGAGTTGAAGGTTGAGTAGACCCTCTTTTGTTGCAATGAAATAGGTTTGGTCCGCTGCTGTCCTTTTTGCAACACCTATTTCTCTCTTTTTCAACTTTTACTTTGCTTTTAAGATTCCTCCAATGTTGCTGTTTCCATGCGAAGGGTGTGTTGCACACCTTGAACATTTGGTTGTCGTTCCATTGATATCATTGCCTTCCACCTCTTGAGAGCGTTAAGAGCGCTTGTTTTGTGGTTACGGAGGCGTAAACTAACTCGTAATTTAATTTAGTCTCATGTAATTAAGGAAGAGAATTTGTTCAAAATGTTGCTTGTATTTCTACAATTATTGAAACGTAGAGTAGAATAAAAACGTTAATCCGAGAAAAACCACTAAAGTTCTATAGAAATCAGCTTAAGAATTAATATTGCCTCTTGAAAAGATTTCGTACATTGAGTTGCGTACATTAAGAGATCGAAACACTTGTATTTTCATTATATGATACCATATAGGAATATTATTCTTGGCATAACGGTTTCGCGCGAAAATTGAATATTTTACTTGCATCGGAGCGTAGAGTACAGTCCGGCTTTTTTTTAACGTTGTTCCTAAATGAAAACAACGTGGAATTTTTAGCGGACTTAGCCGATATATTAACTCGTAAACAACGCGAACACGCATAATGAAAAAAATTATAAATTTTGCTTGTATTCGTATCACATTTAGGAGCCACTAAGTCAGACTTTCGAAAGCCTTTGTTTAAACTCATGGTGGACGTTCTTTTTTGCCGTCAAAAGCAGAAATTGAAACAATGCAGTAGTCGTAAAATGTTCAGAGAGGACGTAACCTGAAGGCTTAGTGTTGTAGCTCTCTTCCTTGCAAAATTTTATTCCGCACGACTGCTACCTTCCAGTGCAGGTATGTACTGGCTGATTTTCGGGAGATTTTTTGTCGAAACGCTGCCTGAACTGCACCTGGTAAACACTTTTCATCGTACGATTTAAGTCTGAGAAACTGAATTTTTAAACATCTGGCGTAGTCGTTGCTGTACAGTTACCTGGTGGAGTAAGTTTTTCCGAATTGATTTGTTGACGCTGCGTCCTGTTTTATATTTGTGAGTTCCTAAAGTTTGAACTTAATCGAGTAATATTTGGCCACTCGGCGCTAGTCAACATTGCAGGTTGACGGATGTTAAGAGTGGAATTTTACTTTTAAAACTGTTTGAGAATTTTTGCTAGAAAAAGCAACACATGGTGTAGCTAAATAAAATTAGAAAAATGTACGCAACCTACTGTTCTGCTACGTCTTCGTAAATTGTTCCAAAATGCGGCCCTTGCGTTGCCGAGGGCATTGATCCTCGCCCAGATGCGGCTCCAAGCTCTTAACAAGAGGAAAAAAGACTCGAAGCCTCGGCAGGATCTTTTGCTCACTGCAGTTTATTTACAGCCAGATTACATCTCGACAGTAGGTTGTGGACGCTGCCTCGGCTGTCTAACCTCTCCCTCCCATCCAACAAATCGCACTCAGTCACTAATTCTTCGCCAAGAGCTCTAAAACTTTGTGGTCTGCAGCGCAGTGATATATTGCGCGATGCCTGTACGTAGCAACTTTTTTTCTTGCATATCTGAACACAAACTGGTATACTGATTGCTGCCAGCAATTAGTTTCGGTATGACTAAAAAAAGTCTATGACTAATCTGTTAAAAATGACAGCACATATTCGTACAAAGTTTGTTGTTAAGTTACAGCGATCAACTATTATATTCAATTAAAACTACGAACCGAGAGCGTAATAACACTCACCTGAAGAGATAATCTCACAACTTACATTTCTTTAAAAAAACAACGTACACATCTACACAGTGCTAAATATTACCTTCCAATAATTTTACTCTCAAACTCTTAATTTTACTCTTAAATGGCTACTCTAATTTTACTCTTAAATGGCTGATGATGTTTCTTATATATTAAGTTTTACTGTGGAGTATACTCTCCCACAACTAATTTAAAGCGTGCTTCAATACGTGCGTTCACGCATGTGACGTCACTCTGTCAATCTTAAGGATGATTGTGTGAGGTAAGCCAACTGTTTTGCATCCTGAACTGAGAAAACGGACATTGCGACTGCGACTGCAGAATTACTTGTGACTATAAGATTTAAAAATGTAATTTACAAATTGAAATAAATATTGACGCACAGGGGACTCGTCCTTCTGAAATTTACATCTTTCTAAAAGTACGACCGGTAGCGTGAGTTCTCATGCTGACTTGGCTGCGCTGCATATTTTCTTTCCAGCCAAAAATGTTCAAAATGTATCTGAAAAACCTAAAAATCGCAAAAAAATCTTGAGAAAAGAAACAATGCGAAGCGTAGTCAAGTTAACACAAGAACTCGCGCTGACACATGTACCGCATCAACGACTTGAATCGCACCAAAATATGGCCCCAACTTTGCGATGAGCTTTCCATGCTGGCCGAGTCGGCTGACCACCGAGGAAAGATGTGAGCCAAGATGCGTAAAATGACAGAGGTCATTGCGAGACGCCCTGGCCTTACAGGCATTGCTTGGCCTAATTTTTTAACGCCCTGCTGGGACACCAAACGAGCTATAACACGTTATCTGAATGTTCTCTGATATTTGTGTGAAATTAATTTGTTATATTGCGTAGGTGACATATTGATTATCAAGACTGACATAGGAAATTAGTTAATTACGTTGCGTGAAAAGCAGGTTGATTATTTTGAGGTTCGCTTGAAATTAGTCCGTTTTGTCGATGAACAAATATTTTGCGTTGGCATGTTTTCATCATAATGGTACTCATTTCTACGAGCAACGACAGATTGGAGACTACATCCATCATCAAATGATGGCCATATGTCGCGCTGCTCAATAATTCCAGAAGAGATCGCGTATTTCTTTCTTTCTCATACAATGTGCAATTCCAGTTTAATAAATTGGAAATGTATCTCGCTTGCATTCTCACCCTCAGCAGCGGTGAATGCACGGATCATAGAATGAAGCAAAACATTACATCCTTCTATACATATCTTGTCGCTTGCTTCCTTGAACCTTTCGACTGAACTGCCGCTCAAGAAACTGGATATATAATGACCGAGAATTTTTCTTTGTTTCAACATGATTCTTTCATATAACTCAATTTCATTCGGACGTCATCCTAACCCAAAAATATAGGAATCGAAACATGAAAACACATGAATTTAAACTGTTAGTTTCAAAATCGTGTTTAAGAATGAGTCATGGTTTTAACTTGAAAAAGCTTTCATTTTTAAAGGTGGGGGTACACTTAATTTAGTCGTCAATGTGCAAGTCAGCGGGTGAAGTGCACCCCACCCGGGGCGGAGAAATCTAGCAGCGTGCTTCTCGCCCCCTGAAACCATGTTCGTAATTTTTCTCATTTACTCTACTTTTTTGACAGAGATACCTGAAATTAAAACATCTACGGCAGCTCTGGCGCGAGAATATTATGTGTTTATTAAGGGGTAAAAACAAAGTGCACATTTAAACTTTTATGTCGTGGTTTAAAAACTGTCGTAGTTTAAATTTTATGTCGTGGTTTAAATTTTATGTCGTGGTTTAAATTTTGGTAATGCTTGGGGCTTAAATTCTAACCTTATTGAAAGTTGACACTTTAGAGACGGCATCAGTTATGAGCCTGATCTAAAAACTCTACGAAACGACATTTCCACCAGTTCTCGTGAGACGCAGCTCGAGTGCATTCATGAAGCCAATTTTTATTCCTTTGTCTATTCTCCACTGCTTGAAGTGAGACCGAAACCTGTAAGTGTGCCACCTCATTTCCATGCGGTCCCGTCATTTTCACGCTCACGGAGATAACGCTCTGTACGTAAACAAACACACTGAACTCAAAGGAGAGGCCTTATCTCGTGTGAGGGTCCGGATGCTCAGAGTGGGCTCGCCCTGACAAACGGCATCTGATTATATCCATCCGACGATGGTTCGACAGTTCAAGAAGAAAATGCGACCTCATTTCTACGTTACATTTATCACTTAAGGAGACTATTTAAAATGAACTCCTGCATTTCTCATCATGCGGGGGTAAAAAATGTATTGATTAACATTCTTCATTTCTCTTTGTAAATAATTTCCTAATTTTCCTCTTCCAGAAGAACGTGCTCGTTTTAAATGTTTAGCCGTTGCACCACCGCTGGTTTGCGTGTCCCATCAGGATTGATGTCAGAGTTGAGGAACGTCAGGCGTCCAAAGGTCGTTGTATTCAATCGGTTTTTTGCTACGGAATCTCCGGATATCGAAAATTGGTTACATGACTCGTCCCTTAAAACCTGCTGTCCAGGGCATTTATTAGTCATCTAGTGTCCTTAAGAACCAAAGAATTTTGTGAGATCACTGTCACAAATATATACTCTAGTCACGTTCTCGTGAAGGTCCCTCAGCCTCATGCATTAGCGGACACCAAAGTGATTCTCCCTCTGAGGTGCTGCGTGCTGTGATAATATTCGAAGTTCACAGCACGCTTGCAGGTGAAAGTTTTATTCAAGAATTTATGGCGAATATTGCTGAAGGATGTATTCGGTCCCTACGCTATAGAAACTGTCGGAAAAGTGAGCATTGTGTGTGCTTAATATTCGTTAACTAACAAACACCACGTCTTATTCATCATTCATGCATTCCTCATCATTTAATTGCTACAACCTATCCAAATTAATTGCTCAATATTTTACCCATATTTACGATCACGTAATATTTAAGTTTTAAAAATCTTCATTCGCTCTAAAGCATGAACCAGTCGTTCATCTAGCTGCTCAGCCCTAACTTTAGCGTGAGCAAGCCGCTAGCGCATGCGCTCAACACACTTGAAATAAACTGCGTGATGGAATAGAGGACGTAGTTGAAGATGTCGAGTAGACTCAACCTAAAGTCACGAAATCGATTTTATTGGTCATGTTTTATCCTAATAACAAGGAGCATTTCCTCATTCAGAATCAGATGAGACTGCCTGAGTAATTCAAACGTTGTTGACAAAATAGAAACTATATGAAGATTACGTAAGGTAATTGCTAGGGAAATCCATCTATTCAGACGTCTTGGAAACTCACGTTTCAAGAGGGAAAAGTTATTTCTAATGATCTTTCTCTCAGCTTTGCTTTTCTACCTTGTCGTTCTTGACTGGTCCTACGGCTGATAACTTCAGTTTACACAAGTGTTCTCAGGCTTTAAATGTTCAAATCTGAGATATTCGGCACCAAAAAATTAGGTAAAGTATTTTCATAACGCAAAAACTGCGTCGCCCTAAAGTTATCAAAGAAAGAAACAACAAAAAACTGCGTCACACGCCCGTATTGCCAACGCATTAATACATGCATAGTGACCTCAGCACAGATTACGAGAGAGTGTTGCGTAGATGCGATGTTCGTCGCAAACACTGGCATGTTGATGGAAAAGACACGTGTCCACGGCCTCTATCCCTCAGTAAACACAGAGCAGACCATGTACGGAGTCGTGCTCTGACGAAGTAATGTGAGGCAGCCTGGGGCGTCAGCGATGGCGGTACTAGGCAACACTGACGTACAGTGTCGAAATGTTTAGCTCTTTAACGAAGACAGAAGCGTCACTGCCATACGCATGATGTCATTCTCGTCGAGAGTTTGTTTACTAATGAAGGAAGAATTCGTACATAAATGCGTAAGTAGTGGTTTTTCGGTTAAGAAATCATACTCATTGATACGCAAAGAATAGAGTGCAAAATTGAATGATTTATCAGAAGGAAAATAAAAAATAAATTGTTGAGAGAAGATTTCAACTTCGGCAAAGAGACTCATTGTCCTTGAGAATATTGCAAAAACCTGAGCTTTAGTTCACCGACAGTGTAAGCCGAGAGACAAAGAGCTCAATCAACATGCGCATAATAACGAGAACAGATGTCAGAGCCAGACAAGTGACATTAATATTTTTGGGGTTTTCAAGCTGAGGGCATTCTTGTTTTTACGATCGCACTGAATCGACATGAGATCAGGAAGTACTAAGTGTAAGTATATGCTGGAAGTTTTACCTAGCGTTTAGAAGTGTTTTAGGGAATGCAACGCTTCGTGGACTAAACACTTCAGGGATTAGAAGGCTTCAGCAATCAGAACGCTTCAGGAACCAGAACGTTTCAGGTATGAAAAGGCTTGACGTATCAGAACACTTGAGGAAGGAAAAAGCTTCAGGAATTAGAACGCTGCAGTGACCAGAACGCTTCATGGATCCAGCAAGGTTCGCGTGCGGCGGTAGCGCAGGACCCAACACTACCGCATTTGTGCAGCGTCATGGAGAGGCCAAAGAAAACAATAAATTAATCGAGACTCGCAACGACCTTCCAACGCTGCGCCCTTCGGCGTGCTGTGGATTTCGAAATTCTTAGTTTTTTAACTGATGCTACGACATGCCTGAGGCACTTGAGTCGTTGCAGAAATAAAATTAAAAATCTCCCCTGTTTCTTAACGTTTCGACTTTTCGACGGCGTAAATATTCAATTCACATCAATTTTTGCTGTTGACCAGTACATTTTTAGTCGTAAGTCCAGCGTGAGGCCTGGCGCTAGGAGCTCGTGAGATGCATCCCTCCCTCCCTTCCCATCTGAGCTGCCCCAACTGCAGCATCATGCATGCATCGCCATCTCTCTTCGATTTACCTTATTCCTTAGAGACGTATTTGAAATTACGCTTCAAAAATTAAATTTTAACTGCATAAAATTTGTACACGATGCTTAAAATAGCTCAAAAACGTTTGATGTGAAAATGAAGTCGTTCCAGCGCGTTGCCGGGAAATTTTCTGAGATTGTAAGATAAGGAAAAATTGATCAAATATCACGAGAACCTTGAGAACCATTTCGAGAGGCTGACACGTGTCATGAGCTCCAGTGTACGTGTTGTAATAAGTGTTTCAAGCTATATTACCACGAAAAAAAACTAAAGTTTTGCTTGGGGTTCAATTTTTTATCGTTACTGCACAATTAAATTTGTAGAAGTCATGACATTGCAGCAAAGTTAGCGGTGGATTCCATACGTTCGTATGGTGAAATAACTTGTCCACCATGGAAGTGTCGCAGACTACAGGGTATCTGAGAATTAATGCTATCACACCTGGGTTTCGCTACTGAAGCAATGCTGGCTTCAGTAGCACACGGCAGCATGAACGACACAATGAGACTAGAAATTGAAAGCGTAAGGCGTGCTGCGAAAATTCGTGATAAAACAACCGTGGATAAATTATTGCAAACATAGTCCTAAATTAATGCCTTTATAGTCGTTGTAATACCCACGCTTCTCAAAGTTCCTTTGTGTTTAGTCCTACAGCGCATTTCAAAGGAACTTCGCTCTTCTGTCGTGCAATAAAAGTTCACACGTGCACAATAGGATCTGTTGTTCGGTTCTTACCTATTTCTTAATCTCTCCCCTATCCAAAGCTGTGCATTTTCCAGACGCAAAACAGTGACTCGGCAAGTATGCTGCCCACGCTTGCTGTGTTCTTGCACTTTAGAAAATACCGCAGGTTTCCATTCGCGGCTCAAACGAAGGTTCCGTCGCTCGGAACGCATCGCGCTGTCCCCAGATTCTAGGCTCAATATTATTCTAGAAGCGCGTCCAAATGCTTGTTTTGTAGCTCTGAGTTGCATGCTCATGAAGGTGTGACGAGCCTGTTTGGCTGTCAGAGCTGGTGCCAGGAGGTTCAATCTATCATGGGAATACCAGTGCTGCGCACCTGCATCGACAGACCGGTGATGTCTCTTTTTTGCATGATTGCATTGTACGAAGTATATTTCCATCGAGCAGATGTATTTGATTCTCTCAAATTTTTTAAAGTAAAATGCACTTGCTATTAAATCATTTCACCATTTTTAATTTTTCCTAACAATCATGCTATAGGAAAAATGTAGATACGACATTTTGCGCTAGCTTCAAAAAATTGAAACTGTATTTTAAACCCTAATCCGATTTACAACCTGCAGTATTTGGGACACCAGAGGCCAAGTGATGAGCTGCGATATAGTATGCGAGCTGTATTAGATGGAGAATCATTTGAGTTAATGTGCGAGTTCATGGCAGTCTTTTCGTGCGTTTTCATGGGGTTCATAAAATGTTGCTACCGTCAACTGAGAGAGAGATCTCGATTTTACTCTGTTCAAAGTGTTCATGTTGCGTCATTGCAAATTTCTCATGATAAAATAGTTTATTTTCCCTTCAGTAATTTAATGCAACATAAGTTAACTAATAACTTATCAAGTAAAATTTTCATTTTATCCTCTGCCACGCATTAACAACTAATTTGAGACCTTGAATGTTTTTCCAAAATAAGAACTCGGTTATCATTGTGTTTCAGCGGCAGTAGAGATTCAGATGAAGCACAAGTTACAAATTGAAAGCATGGACCATGATCCAAATACAAAACGACATCCCAATCCAGGGATATTATTAAGATTTTCCTTTTTTACTTCGCTCTGACATAGAAAAGCTGCATCTTGTCATTGCACGGTTTTCAAATGACGAAGAACGGTGAATATGTTCATGGCACTCTCTAATGAGTAGGAAAGGAGAAGTAGCGAATAGCGCCATCGGAGTACATAAGGTTGACGGACTCGCATGAAAGAAAGCCTATCTTTTAAGAGTGAGCGACGCAAATTCTAAAGTTGTGAACTCTTTCACACAATTTCCTAAAATATTGAGAATAGAATTGTATACTATTGTTTTTCTCAAACTCTATAGTAAGGAACTCTGTACGGAAAAATAGAATGGGTAAATTAGGCTGAAGCATTCATGCTTCGTATTCTGCAGATGTAGTATGCAAAATATTTAACACGATGCTGAAGCACAAAATGTATGCACCTATATGCATGTCTACGAGTATTCATTTACAAGCAAATATAATATTTCTATTCAATTACGACATTGGTTTATTAGTTGACTTGAGACATCAAGCGCTTTTGACATTCCCGCCCTTCTCCAATGTTCAAACTTCTGAGAAAAACGATAAAAGGATCTTACTCTTCCGCTTTAAAAAAATTTTAATCAAAAATTGCCTAAGTTTAATTGGAACTGAACGTATTATCTTTGGACTTTAATTAGCCTTTTCAATTTAAGAGTCCGATGGAGACCTCCTCGCTCCGATGGCCAGGCATATTTTAGAAGTTTCCCATCTGACGACGTAATTGCTTTTCTTCACTTTTCCCATCCCTGTAGAGAAGTCCCTATGTTGGCTGTGCTGAAAAGCTTGCATTTACGAGTATATCATACAAGCATCATGCGTAGCCATGTCATTGGGACAAAAACTCTCATTGAGCGGTGTTGAGACAAAAGCTCTTTGCGCTGTGGTACGAAAAAATGGCAGCGCACAGATTACAGTGTGCTGAAACGAGATGAAAAAGAGACACCGACAATGGAAATTAACGAGTGGAGTGTTATGTAAACATAGACGCCGGTCCTTACGTCATGCACGAGCTGCTTTGATGTTCGGAAACACGTGCAGGAAAGCGATGGAATACGCAGTTCTACCTTCCGCAGCTGCTGCATCCGAGGTCTGTAGACCCAACTCACGTACGTCACGGGCCAGCCAAGGAGAGGCTTGGGGTTAACGACTCAACTACCAGTGAGTTACTGCGACTTAGGTTGTCTTATGCCACGCTTTCCAGTTCAAACAAGGAGGGAATTACGTCTTCTTTAAGGACTCGGGATATTGAGGAATTTCGCTTAAATTATTTGCATCACCCTTCTTCGGGGCTTAAAAGTATTATGAATTTGTTAAGTATGGTTGAAAATGAAAACACTCAAAATTTAAGCTGAAATAGAGACACGTTGCTTCATAAAATAAACGGTCCAGTATCATACACTAAATAGAACTGAGATTTCATAATGTAATTGTAAGGGAAAAGAAAAAATTCCACGCTGTATATGCATCTAATGCATGATTAATTCTTCGTCAAAATATGTTGAAAGATAAAAAGTCTATTCTAAAAGGCTAAAATAGTAACAAACTTAACGCAAAAAAGGTCATAGAAAGTAACGACAATGATTGCTCAAATGTAGCATGAAAACTCAAACTCAATTTCATGGTTTAAAGTTTGGAGAGGACATCAAAATATTCATTTTAAATTCAGGAAGTGGAAACAAAAAGAGTTCATGCTTTTGAGTGAAAGGCTGAGCATCTAATGATAAAAATAATTTCTAATTAAAATGAGATTTGTTTACTTCTCTTTAAATACTTAGAAAAGAGAAAGCAATTAGAAGAATTTCTTCGTTTGCGATATGTGTGGAGAATTGCTTGTGAATTTCCAAAATTACAACTCATGAACGCATTGCGTTGCAATCAAAAATCTTCTGTAAGCCGCACATACATGTAGATGTTTCCCACTCGCGTAACAGGAGAAAGAAATCAGAAACCATTTACAGCTCAGGCGTCATCCCTGTACTCACCGGCAAGGGAAGCGACGATTACAACTCGTCCTCCACCTCCGTTTTGCCTGAGGAGCGGCAAGAAGGTCTTGGTCACCAGCACCGGGCCCAGTGTGTTAACCTCCAGCTGCTTCCGGAACATGGAGAGGGAACACCACTCGATCTCAGTGAAGGTCGCGATGCCTGCGTTGTTCACCACGGCCCATAGGCTCTCTAACCGGGAAAAACACGCGCGTTAGTCTATAGGATGAATAAATCTGTAGAATTATGCAATCAAAAAATTAATTAATGTAAAAATATATGTACGTATGTGTGTACGTATGTGTACGTATATTTGTTTGTATATATATAAATAAATGTACTTTATTTTCGGTGACAATGAAAAGATATTTAGCATTGAAACTCTCAGAATGTGTTTAATACATTCAGAAATATGTTTCTCCATCATTTCTAAGGTCAATTTTTGCATGAGTTGTGGTGCAAATGATATTGTGTATTAATGGCATTAAAACATACTATCATGATCTTGTTTTGTGTTTTCATGCAAATTAAATAAATTCGCTGTTTCATAAAATTGACATAACAATTTAATCAGAAAAAGTTAGAGTCGCTGCAGAGTTTCTTTTAACTCATGTAAAAAATATAAAGACTTGAAAAATTTCGCGACCATTTTGATTTCAACTTCGAAGCTAATTTCAACATCTACGCACAACAAAATCTCATCAACGAAAAAAATGTATTCATTGTCCACTTTTGACAAAACAGCTGCGACTCAGAAACAGGCAGAGTTGTTCATTCTCAATCCAGAATTTTTATGAAGTTCTGGTGATCATAATCATAACGTAGAGGACAAAGGCCCTGTGAATGAAATTATCAACCGGAAGTCATGTATTACTACAGATGTTCTAGTAAATCCTGCACTGAACTGAATGATAATTTCGCAATCACGTTGGACAGCCCAGCACCAGCAGTACGCAACATGCCGTGCTGCAAACTTCTACTTATGTTTGGTAGCTAATAGCATCCTGTGATAACGAACTGCTGATTTCACAGCCAGTATGGGATTTAGAAGGCCAATGAATATTTCAAACATTCCCGGGTTGTTTTGTTTGTATAATTTTGATAATTTCTAACTCAACGCTTGAAACAAAGCTTAACATACACATGTAAAAATTCGCGAACTTCAGGTTAGGGTTGAGTTGTTCCCGAAAATGAAATTGTTTCCCCACCATTTCTCTCATTAGTTTTAAAGGAATATGATCACCGATTTATCAATGCTCACATTAAACGAATACTAAAAAGATTATATAATGACAGCTCACATTCAAGTCTGTATAGATAACTCCAATTACTTCAAATAATTATTTTTCCCTAAGGTATCAGCTAACTCCACGTAAAAATGACTCAAAAATTGAATAATTGAAGAGTTGTGTTTAACTATTACCACGCAGTCTCATAACTGACGAAGAGGGAAAAACGGAAAGTAAAACTCTTACCATCAATGTCTAAATCATCAGCAACAAGCTTGTAGGCCTCCATGACCTGATCTTCATTGGTAACATCGCACGGCAGAGCCACGATTCTGGGCGACTGTAACTTCAGAGTGGTCGGACCGTGGCCGTCGGGGTCCAGACATCCAGCATACACCTGCAACAGCACAAATCAGGAAGGGGACCATCAACATCGGCAGTAAGAGTAACGTGACAAAATGATGGTAAGGATTGTTTGGCGTGATTTCGAGTCTCGTTGAAAGTTTCGCGAATTTTTTCAATGAAAATACGTAGATGAACGCTTTTATAAAAGCTAAAATGCAGTCGGTTGAGAGGAAAATCTGAGTGATTTGTTAGATATATTTTGTAAATTTTTTGTAAATATTTTGATATTTTTACACTGAAACTTATACTTTTTTTAAAAGCATGATGACAACCTAAGCCACTTCAATGTGTGTTTTCAGAGTGAGGCGTCGTTCGAATGATCATTGATTTTAAATCTTAGAAAAATTGTAATTTTATAAATAATACAAAATATGTTTCTTACGTATATGCACGAACATTATAGAAGTCTTACTATCAAAGGTTTTTTATTTATGAGTGGAGCAACCTTCAAACAGATTTATCATTCCTTTCTGTTCATGCATCTCAGAAAATTTTTCATACCCCTGTAAATGGAAATTCACTTTTTAGTGTGCTCTAATGAAGACATTAACTGTATTTAAACCTCTTCTGAACAAACTTTGTTGTTTCTAATGGGATTTTAAAGGTTTACAATCAAGTCGCAAGCTGTGTTCATATTTTTTCTAAATAACTACCCGTTACACCTTGTAGCAATTAGAATCGAAATAATAGGGGCAATGCAATTGGAGAAAACTTCAGTCCCACGCGCCGGGTTTATGGTATAATTTATCAGTATCTTTAGATAAATTTACGGGCATAGCATGGATTGTGTCTTACGGTTTCCCCTATGAAAAGTAAGGCATCACCTCGAATGTGAGCCCTCGGAATAGATGATGGCAATTGAGCCGAGCCGAGTGGGCCATTCTTAAGTTGCTAACCTATACCTACACACCCATGTGCCACATAAGCTTGCTAGAATTGGCTTCCCAGCTAAACTTGTAGCCGAATCACCGTCTCGAGTGAAAATTGGCTCATTTAAAAGTGGCTTCAATTTCACAGTAACTAAAGTAGATACAGCTCAATCACCGTTAATGTTACACTAACCAAAGTATATAGATATGACTCAATCACCGTCAATTTTGTAGTAACCAAAGTAGATATGACTCAGTCACCGTCAATTTTACAGTAACCAAAGTAGATATAGAGTAATTAATGCTAAGTTGACCATGAATATTGGGTAATTCACGCTAAGTTGACCATGAAATCCGATTGGGGCCATGTCACTTTAGAGACGTCACTTCCCGTGAGCAACAGCGCTGCCCCTGCGAGGGCACGCGGCTGAGGTCGCGTAGAGGCATGGGGATGTTGACCCTGGCACTTGAACGGTGCTCCTAACTATACATACACTCATTGATTTTGCAGGAAAATAGTGCTCATTTTTCTGCTTGCAAAAAAACAAGTGGTCCTAGATAAAATGAAACCAATTAATTTGTTTGAATGAGTATTTTCTGCTAATATGTATATTTATTCTTGAATTTTGCTCAGAGATGAGCACTAAATCTAAAATTTGTTAGGAGTCTATTGACTTTCGACATCCTTGTTTAGATTGTCAGTGTGCCGTTTGTGATGGCGCTCTGTCAGACATGGACTGAATGACACAAAATTGTAGCGTCAAGAGGGAAGAGTATTCATGAAATATCACAGCTGTTGAATGAACAAATACAATACAAGAAAAGTAACTCTGAGACAGTGTGTCCTAGAATGATCGAATAAATGCCATCTCTGGAGGGCTGCATATAATGAGTGTACGAAGAAAATAATTGAATTTTTGGCATAAAATGACGTACATCTATCACAAAAATCCGTGAAACAATTGCTAAGGAAATGTTTATGGTGCGTAAACTTTTTTCACGAAAATGAAATTTAGCATCTAGATAGCAAGAATTGTCGGGCAAAACCTTAATTTGTCAAATTAAAACAACGCCACATTATAAGTACACATAATGTTAAACACAGTATAACGAAATAAATGTTCTTGACGGATAGATTGGTGAAAATTCTTTGCTGCTATTTGCAGTCCGAGTTACAGACTAAATAATTCTTTTTAGGCAGACAAATTGACGTCCTGCTTGAGAGGACTTGGGATATGGCTTAAAACAGACGTCCTGCCTGAAGCAGGACGTCTGGCCCAAAATTCATTCGTGCGACTACGTGTTGCCTGTCATCGCGGGCTGGCGAACCGGCCATAACAAACAACTCCTCCCTCCCGGGTACTAAAGTCCTCCAGAGGCAACGAGGCGTGTCTGCCTGTATTCTGATCGCGGCTAGCACGACTCGACGCCGGCATTTGTGCCTGCAGGCTTGTTTCTCGTAGCAGATATCAAAGTTTGCCTGAGCGGTGCATCTATTGATGCAGGTAATGAATAAAACTTTACGTTACCATCTTACAGGGAAAGTTTATTGCAGAATTCGAGACAGTCGCCAGAGGCGATGAACTAGTTACTTCAAATTTCAGAGATTATTCCTTAAGAAATGAATGTTGTTCACTTAAGAAAGCTATTTGATATCAGGATATTCCTTCCGTTGTAGAATACCTCTCTCAGGTATTTCGCATTTGACTTCGTACGAAAATGTATCGCCTTTTGTTAGCATTAGTGAAGTGCAGCGCGTGTAATTGAAAACTGAGGTTGTAGAAAACCTGTAATATAGCAATAGAATGATACAAAAACCTGCATTTTAAACTTGCTGATTGGAAGGTGAGCCAATATCATGTATACCAAACTACGATGAAGGTTAGCGTAGATGTCCCAAATTGAACCATAGAAATTTTTGCGGACTTCGAACGAGGCGAATAAAGAAAGAAACAACGAGGATGAAAGATCATTTGGCCGAGCATTTTTCTCCGAAACACAGTTTTATAATCATATGAAAATCGTAAAAATACCTAGTCGCACCTTTTTTATCATGTCGCCCATTTTACTCTACATGGATGTCATTAAATAGTAGTGGTACGTGAAAAAGGTTTAGTTTACCGATTTGTATGGGACCAGTTCTTTCCTCAGTGAATAACGTTTCAGGTTAGAGATATTTTTAAATCCTATTTTACTGGGCGTGGTCCAATCCAACATCGCTCAAAAGCGTGTCCGCTAACCCACTCGAATGCAGTCGCCAAGAATTTTTTTTTGCCATATCAAGTCAGACAAGATACTCTAACCTGTCGTGAAGCCTCACAGAAATTAAATTCAGAAATAGATTCTAAATATGATGTGTTTTTAAAAGAAACGAAAGTTCATTAAGAAATTCTGAGTTATGAAATTCTAGAATAATTTAAATGGATGCTAAACTTGAGAGAAACTGTTATTTATGAACGAATTCTAAGTTATTACCTTGAAACCCATCTTCGCGAGCGTTGACGCCAACTCTAAGCCAAAGCCTGAGTCACAACCTGAAAAAAAATTGAATGTATGTTCATTAATAGTTACACCATTATTTAGCAACTGTTTTTCAGAGTGAGAAAATAAGCACTACAACGATTTTAATTTCTTCATGTGTCGTACGACGATTCAAAGAGAATTTCTGTAGATGGCAGATTTCCGTGAATACCAAAAATGAGATCATTTATTCATGTTCATTCACAAGTCCTGCATTCAAATAAACGTGAAAGATTTTTATTTACTCGCAGACTGCAACTGTGTAGGCAGTCAACAAACGGATCACACTGTCTCAATAATAGCAAAATCAAACAACTAGCAATCTTTGTAAACACAAATATGTTCTACAACTGAGCACTACTGACGTATTGAGTTAGAGGTGTCACCTACCATTGGAAAATTTACGCGGATATGTTGCCTTCGTATTAAATGTAATCCAGAGCCAGAACCAGACGGTTATTTCAGACGCATTTTTTCAGTTGAATGTGAACCATTTACCTCAAATACGACCAAGAAATGAAGGGGGTAAAATGAGCTTAATGTGAACCATTTAACTCAAATACGACCAAGAAATGAAGGGGGTAAAATGAGCTTAATGTGAACCATTTACCTCAAATACGACCAAGAAATGAAGGGGGTAAAATGAGCTTAATGTGAACCATTTACCTCAAATACGACCAAGAAATGACGGGGGTAAAATGAGCAAGAGATAATTTTGGTAGGATGTAACTTAAGCGACCTAATTGTGGTTTTGCTACGTCGACCATTAAAACTCAACATGGCTTTTACCTGGAAGAGAATCCTTGTACTCAAAGATGAAATGTGAAATAATTCTCTACAGGAAAGTCGATACCGGACATCGCAGAAGCCAACGGTACGCTGCGTTTTTATTATCAAATTTACTACAGCAATGTCCCTGCTACCAAAGTATAAGCTATGTCTGATTCCCAGGAACACCTTCATGACTTGAACTGCCATAAAAGTGATGCGTGTCAAATTTACAACAGTTGTGTGTGAGTAGGCGTACAAGATGCTTGGAGCAGGAAGTCCAGCAGGTGGTCGTGATAAAGCATAGAACTCAACAGAAAATCCCCCTCAGCATACAGCTTTGAGAAATTTTAACTTCAGTCACATGCGAGAAATTCACAAAACAGGGTCCGTGAAATTGATATGGCCACTACTTCGAAAAATTAAAAACCCGCTCGACAGTATTTCCGGAAAAGATTTCAATTTAATATTTTTAAAGTTATTAGCTATTTACGGGTCATGCAAAATGGCTGCATGAATAAAAATTTTCGCAAGTGAGTAGAAGTAAGGACTGTGGTAAGCAATAGAAACTTTTTGAGAAGCGCACATTTTAGCAGGAACCATATTTCGAGGGAATCATGAGAACAAGGTTATTATATTGATCAAAAAATGCATGTAGGTATAAACAGGGTACACACACAATTTTGGATTCGCCAGAACTTTTGTTTTAGCTCGTCACTCCAAACTCTAAGGGCCTTTAAACGATCGTGTGAGAAATGGTGGTAGCTTTTCATTCAGGAGAAAAAATTAGTTAGACTCTTCAATTCGTCCAAGGAATATTTTAATTTGATATTTTTAGCTCTAATTTTACGAGCAATAATTACAACGTAGTCAATATACAAGAGGCGCTGTCTCTCAGCCCTTCATTCTGGGACGCAATTACAGGTTTGATTAAGGTTCTCTACATTTCTGGGACTCATCAATCCGGATCTCAAATTACATTGAAATCAAAGCCTCTCTTATACTGGCAATTCGACACCGCTTGATGGCGCTATTCAGGAGCAAATAAGAACTGTTACCATTAAGACTATTTTGAGCAGATTATAATTATTGTCATTAATAATACTTTGAAGAAAATTGTTTGCGCTGTCGGTGACAACAAACTTGCTGTCTCCGCCAAAAGAGTTGATTTCATTCATCCTCAGTTGATTTCGCAAAACTAAAAAACTTCAGCGTGGGTTAATTTCTGATAAAAATTTTATTTGCGATAGCGCACTTGACGGGCCTTTCCTAAGGCAACGTGATGGAGTGAGTTCAAGTCGAGTTTTTAACTGTAGGTCATAGTTATTATAATTAAAAATTATTGAAAATGCACGCATAGCTGTCATGCTCTCACGTTTTGCGCGAGGTGAACATGACGCACCTCACCACACGCACGTGCCGCGAGCACGAAGTGAACATGACGCACCTCACCACACGCACGTGCCGCGAGCGCGAGGTGAACATGACGCACACGAACACACACGTGCACGTGCCGTTTGCGTGAAGTGAACATGACGCACGCCAACACACGCACACGTGCAGCACGTGGCAGGACACCCATCCTGGCAAGACACAGCGCTCACCGCTCACATCCTGCGGCCGATAACTCCAAGAGTCCACCAAGAGGTTTGTGTGTTGTGCTCAAGGTGCCCTTCGAACTCTTCAGCAATGGTAATTGTGGTAATTATAACCCTATGACGCAACATACAGAAGCCCTCATGTTCCACTGTGATGTCAGGGATCTTTATGATGTATTCGCAGCCCCTGATTTCACGTACTGATTTAACTATTCGGTCTTCTGACGTTACTGTGAAATGGTCAGTCGCCCGCCGTGATATTGAACGCTGCGTGACATTCGGCGCTCGGGAGATGAGAACGATAGAAGTTGTGTGTCAAGGGCGCAATGATGAGTTTATTGACGATATTGCCTGTACCACACTCGTGATAATTGCGGTCATTTAAAATGTATGCAGAATAACGAAGTTGGGCAAAGAATCTCCAAGCGCAGAACACTTGTTATAAGGGAACGACTCTCCAAACACGCTTCAAATATTCAAAGGTTTTTGTTTGGTTTGCCAACAGCTGGGAAAAGGAGAAAATCTCGATAAATGAACCACATTTTGATTTTTTTAGTAATATTACCATCGGCTTATCAAACTTGAGCTAAGTTTAAGTCACGATGGGGTACGCAGCTAACTGCACGTATTCCTTTGTGTCGATTGCAATGATCACAAGTAGAAACACAAGCAGATGCTGAGATAGTGAGGCATTAGGACAAAACTATTTTTCAACTGATAAAATTATTTTTCAACAGATAAATTACTTTTCAACTGATGAAATTGTTTGTCAACTGATAAAATTATTTTTAACAGATAAATTATTTTTCAACTGATAAAATTACTTTTCAACTGATAAAATTACTTTTCAACGGCTAAAATTATATTTCAACTGATTAAATTGTTTTCTAACTGATAAAACTATTTATCAAATGATAAAATTATTTTTCAATTTTTAATTTGTTTTCAACTGATAAAATTATTTTTCAACTGATAGAATTATTTTTCACCTGATAAAATTTTTTCCTAGCTGACAAAATTATTTTTAAACTAAATAATAATTAACAAGTGATGATGACTGCGCTTGAGTTTTCTGTACGATGCCATTAACAATAATTTGTGCGTAAAATTTTACCTCAAAATGAATGAGAAAAATGCTCTCAGACGAGGTCGGTCGAACAAAGATTGATGTGGGTTACTACGCGGGAATAATAACATGTGTTATTGAAGCAGTAAAGTCAAAACTACTTTTAAATTATTAAATCTAGAAAAACTCAGACAATTTTATTCATTGAATGCAACACAAAAATTAGATTGTCATTATTCTCTGTCTATCGGTAAAGGGTGTTCGTCATGAGCATACGTGCATAATAAATGATTTCATATTATTATTTTAGAACTACTAATTTTTTTACGACCTACTCGCATTCATGATGTCTGAACTATAATATTTTCTTACTATTAACTGAAAAATTGAACCCTGCTGGCAGCAACACCAAACACCGCTTCCGGAAGCCAGCGAATAATCGTCTAAACCAAAATCCTCAGGAATATTAGATATTATTTACGCTCATATTTTCGGACACATGCCTCCAAGTTCAATGTGAAAAAGCCACAAATCACTTTAGCTTAAATTAAAAACAATACATCCAGTTCTTTAAAACAGACAACACTTCTTGAGGAAACCTTATGCTAATCTGACACCACGTGTTTCCGCTCCGAGCAACTTCCTGGCAAACTTCGTTTTCCTCTTTCATGTGATAACAATTCTCAATCATTAGGCTACATCTGATGTGGAGATTTCTAAGGTCCGGCCACAACTGTCGCTCATGAGGTTTACGAATAAGAAATTATTTAATTTCTGAGAAACATGGGTAACCAAGTGAATTGAAATGTATTCGGACAATCATTTGTCGTGTACTACGGAACAAAACACTATGTAGGTTCGTTAGCTTTTCCAGTCTAACTTTGTCGGGCTGCATCTATAATTCCGGCCGCTTTGTGCGGAAACTATACATACTTGCACGACTAAAATCACAGATACCCCGGGTAAAAATTAGGCTGAGTAACGTGTATATTTTCACGTGTACGAAGTGTAACTCACCTGTCACGAACACGGCTTTCTTTGAGACGTCCTTGATGTTGGCCCTCGGTCTCGTGTTCTGGATGCCCTTCAAGATCCACTCTGAGAAATGAGCTGCGACCAGACCCACGGACAGCACGCCCAACGCCCACGAGTGCTGGGACACCAGCGTGAGGGCGGCCCACACCAGCAACCACACCACTACGTTCGTGGAGTATGATGTGCACATCGCGAAGAATTACGTTTACTTTTGTATCAAAGGCAGTGTTGTACCATGAGCTTAAAAGCTGTGGTGTTTGTAGACAGTTTTTAGACTAAGCCCATTCGTTACATGGAACTGCTGGCTCTTAAAAGAGCTTCATGCGCCAGTCTGAAAATAAGGAGTAAAAAGTCATATGAGGTAATTTGAATCGGGTTTTGAATGATACCTTTTAATTTGAAACAGTTAAAGATGTGTTATACCCTGCTAGCAAGGGGGCAGGGTTCTTCAAAATATTAAATCAGGCAAATAAAAATACAATGTATCTCTGAAACTTCCTTCGTTAATTTTCCTCGCATGGAATATGAATGAGGTTTTCGAGAATTCGACAATACCTATCATTTATAACTCGAAAAAGCAGTAGAAAAAATTAACAAAAGAACTTACTTACAGTATATCATGTGATCTGCAATCATGTGATCTGCATTAAATCGTCATAATTCATGGTAGGATGTCAAGGGCAATTTTGGATTAACAGTAGAGGACAGTGATAGATTTTAGTAATCAATGCTGGACAATAATGCTTCGCGACACAATGCTAGACAATTTCAGCCGCACGCAGGACATACCGTCTTTTGTACCCTTAGGAAAGGAGGGCCAAAGCCTGGTGTAAGCCTTGATAGAAAATTTGAAATTTCGGTCAATAAAGCTTTAAATATTAAATGCGTGAAAGCCACAAAGATTCTACCCTTCACCCGATTTTTCACATACTTTATTTGTAGCCTTCATAATCTCAATAAATTCCTTAAGTGTTTTTTCGTCTCTCTTTGATTGGTGTAGTATTCATGCAGAGGACAATTAAAAACCTCACTATACAAAACCAAAACCGTGGCCTTCAATACTAGTTAATTTTCATGCTTTAGTGAGCTTTGTTTTCCAATTAGCGTTTGTTTTGTAACTCAGGAGAACGATAGACCATCTCAGATACGGATCGCACTGCTCTCAAGCGCTCAGTCCTATAAGTGAGCACTGCAGTCGCCCCTGGAAAAACATAAGGAAACTGAAATGTATAGTTCTCTTGCGGTGCACTTGAGGATGAAAAGAAGTTTATACTTTAAATTTTAAGTGCATTGATGGAACACCATCTAAGCGTTTTCGGCGACAAAGACACACAAATACTGATAATAGTAAAAATGGCCCAAGCAGGACCTTATTTTGACGGTCTAACAGACGTCTCCCTTGAAATTATTTCCGTGGTCAAAAGGTGTTTTTTTCTCACCTACGCGCTCTTTAAAAAATATGGTTATTTTCCTAACTCTAATTGACACTCCATGAATTGCATGTAATATCAAAGGATGTAGGCGGAGGACTTAAAAAAAAATTCCAACTTCTTTTTGAGAAAACTTCAATTAAATGTGACATGCAATGAAACTTCATAAAATAATTACAATATAGCCTTTTAAATTCATAAGTATTTCCAGCACAATTAATTAATTGCTAAAAACTATTCATGGGGAAAAATCAAAATAAATTCAGCTCCTGTTTTCCAAAAATGTGACGATGAGAGTCAAAAATCGTGTCACTTTAAAGAAAAATATTGGCCTAGCAAAAGTTTATTTTAGACCATGTAGATGTAAAATTCTCTGACCACTTGTCGAGGTCGAATGAAAAATTTTTACACTGAAAATACAAGAAAGTTTCTGAAGAAATTTGGAATTTGGTAGGTTTAGCCGACATCTGCGAGTTAGCGAGAGGCCTTACGAACCATTCGGTTAAAACGCAACATCACAGCGTAAAACCAACCCGTAAATACTAACGGACATTTATGAGAAATTGATTTTTTAAGTCGCTCATTTCATCCAGGTATTCTGCTATTCAATCGTTCTCAACCCCACATCCCCAGAAATTTGGGACTGAGGTTACATTAAGACCTAGCAACAATCTACACATGTAGCATCACCAAGACACACAGCCCTAGCAACATTCTGCGCATGTCACATTCCCAAGTCTTAGCAACATGGACCGCAACCCTGTCTAGTACAGATTCACACTAAGCAATAACAGACAGAGGCCCACTCATGGCCATTTGTAGGACATTCAGCAAGTTCACGATTTCAAAAGCTCTGCAAGCGTCGCTCTATCCTGTCGAATCTCTCTTCCTTATAAGGTTTCTGTGGAGTCTTAACACACATGACAAGTGAGTGATTGGGGCACTATTGCTCCTATACACGCATGCCAATCACACTGACCCTCATCGACTGCTCTCGCAGCTCACCAATCACTCGACGTTGCTCGGCTGTCGGTTCCCATCACGGATTTTAATTCGAAACTAAATTAAGATTCAATTATACACCCACGGTAAACGTTCAGATTTTTCCACTGCGTTGAATAATGTATAAACACCTACCCGGAATTTCATATAGCAGTTTTCGATAAGAATAGCTGTATTTTTTTTTCATTTTTCGGGGGAAACTAGCAGTAATCAATCTGTACAGTATTTGGAGTATAAGGAATGTCATCTAATTGAATAGATAATAAATAGAAACAATAGAATGAATATAATGAAATGGAATCGTGAGGAAACGTGAGGAGTCTGTCATGGATTATAATTGATAAAGTGCAAATACTCAGCATTACAATTTATGAACGATGAGACCGAAATCGCGTGTTTTCATCAACGATGATTCGACGCACTCTGATATTGCGAGTGTTCCGATGCCGATTGTATTGTCCGAGGAGAATCTTGCCTCACAACTACTGTCGTGAGGAGAATATCTTACCGAGTTCAATCAAGCAAACAAAGAAATTTACTAACCAGTTCGATGAAATTTCATACACTGAACTCGAAAAAAAACTACGAACATCATTGCACGAATTTAATAGCAAGGAAGTGATGATCTCAGAGAAATAATTTTTGCTGTACTTTCAAAAATAATGCGCAAATATTACAGTCAGAAACACTATACATTGTTGCCAACCGAGTACGCTAAGAATTGGAGAACGCAGCAGGGTTTTCGCCAATAATGTCAACCCTTTTGTGTACAGGTTCATCAAAATGAGAGTCATGAATGTCAAAACAATAGACCAGAGTTCTCCTTTGCTCAAATTCGCAGTCTTCACCTGGGAATGATCCACTGAAAACCAAATGTAGCAAACTCTAAATTATTTTAAAAGATGCCTTGTAGATTTCAATATCATAACGACAACTTTCTTCGTCTGTTGAAAGCACTTCGCTACAATACCCAACAACGCTGCTGTGCCACACTCCACTTCTGCAACTAGACGCCAGGAGTGCCCAACTGAAAGGCGGGAACGGATGCACTCGCTTATATACTCGTTGGCGGACTGACTGCTGGACCTGGGTACTAGAGTTCGCGGTTGCGTAGTGACCTCTGGGTGCAAGATGCGCCGGAAATCCGAAACCCAAACACCAACTACTAATAACCGGATTTGACCATTATCTCTGTTCTTTGTCACGGTCATGACTAAGACAGAACACTTGACGATGGACTTGCGATAATTTGTTCGACTTCTTTAATGAGGGCCCTTTAAAACCAACCAGAGTAAAGGCAATATGATGGAGCCGAACAATTACCCACTATTGAGTGTGTAGTGCATACTTAAAAAAGCTTGTTTGTTATAGGAGCGAAGGAGTTAAAATCTGTTAAATGACCCGGTAATTGCTACAAAGTCATGGATCATAAATAATTTGACAAACAAATAAAAAAGGAAATGCGCCCAAAAATGGTGGTTTTCACATTCAGATCCTGTGTTTATTTCATTGAATATATGAGAGTATAGCAAAGCTAAACGATAAATTTATTTTGACCAGCTAACTAAGATGTATGAACAATATATCCTATACTACTATAGGCTCTCTGATAAATGCAGAATCTACAGAACATATATATGCTTTTCAGAAGATTTAGCATGACTCTAACATTTTATGCATTACTTTCATCCGATCTCTGTATTACAACTAATTTTAATTCACCAAAAAATACGCTTTGATTCGTTCATATATGTTAATATTATACAAATTTATTATTTTGATCACCAACAGCTGCGGATTTCAGGCTTCACGTTTGTCAAGTGTTGGACGTCTCTGAGCAAATGCAAAATGAAGATTTTCACACTTTTTTCTAAATGTGAACCTGATATTCTTTGTATATTGTAATGAGTGGTACGAAACAAGTGTATGTTTGAGTCTAGAAGTTTCTTCAAATTTGGGGTGCTGATAATTGGTTTGTCATCGCTAACCAGCTTCATTTGAACTGAGAATCGGGCTACAAGGTATGTATATGCTTGCTAAACACTGTTACATGAGAGTCATAGATCATACTGATTTTAACGGTCGAATAAATCATTTTTCTCGTTCCATTCGTTGTGCTACGAACAAATTGGGCATACGACGGAGTTCACGGGACAAAGAAAATTTCAAGTGTAAAGATATGAAAATATGTAAGGTCTACATTACGATGAACTTGACACCCTCTTCCAGGACTTCAGGTTCATTCGCAATCTTCAACCTTTTCACATAGACTAGATTCAGAGTGTGCAATCTCTGGAAATTATTAACTGCTAATTCATTAGAATTTTCATTTATTATTTTGATAGCTCAAGAGGAAAAATCAATAACAAAATACATTTGGAATTAAAACTAAGCCAAGATCCCTTCAATAAACTGCCCATAGCTAATCAACCTTAATTGTTATAACTGCAATGCGGAATGCAACATCGAGAGTTAACATCGACAGTCTAAACCAAAAGTCCTCAACCAGGGGTAAATTTACCCCAAGAGGGTAAGAAATTATATGGTCGGGGTAAATAATTAAAGTACCTGATTATTTAAAAATTAACGAAGTTAAATTAAATTTTGTTAAGAGAGCGATAGAGAGAATGCAAAAAAGTGTGTGTTTTATGTGGGAGTAGGGGTAAATGGAGAAATACATAAAGCCGAGGAGGTCAATGATGGAGGAAAGGTTGAGCATGGCTGGTCTAAACGATAGGCCACGCAGTCGCACATCCCCCACTCCAATATGTTAACTTCGGCTTAAGCCAGTGGCAAAGGCTCAAGTCAGTCGTTTCCATGCAAATGCCTGAGTCAGTGTTAACATGTAACCCCTCTTCAAGATACAGAACGAATTTGGGTCGACGACCTCCCAGTGCCATGGCTTTATAAACTCCACACTGATCTACCCTCTGCTCGTCTCCAGGTCTTCGAGGGCATCGAAGTTCTTCAGAGGTAAGTTGACATTTCACAGGTAACATTAGGTCAATTTTGAGAGCTGGGAAGAAATACATAATGCTTAACTGTCCTGTAACTTAAGACTAAAACCTAATGACTTACACTTTATGTATTTACATCATAAAACTAAAACCGCATGACATACCATATAACTTATAACTAGAACCTTATAAGTAAAACACGGAACATTTCACGTGTAAATTATTTTTTACAGAAATCATCTCTTTAGAATTGACGTTTCTGTATGATCACAGCCTGGGCACAGGCTCAACCTGCTGTCCTTCGAAGTCCTGCACAACTCTTCGCTGGAGCTAGAGCCTCTTTTGCTCCCACAGCAGCTCTGGGACTGTAGTGTTCTGTAGTTTTCTGCGGTGTTCTGTGGTGTTCTGTGATGTTTTGTGGTGTTCCGTGGTGTTCTGTGGTGTTCTGTGGGGGTACTGTGGTGTTCTGTGGTGGGTTCTTGGTGTTCTCGTCGTAGTTAGTGCAACTACAAGGAACTCAGGGCTGGAACACTAACGCGTTTGTCAATTTATGCCCAATGTTATTATTGTTATTGTTATTTATGCCCAATCGAGCTGTAAAATTTATTGACTGTTTTTTTTATAACGGCTCCGAAAAGTTCTCGAATCCGCAAGAGAAATGTCCTGGGCTGCAATGAAAACGTTTGCGTCAGTAAATCTCAGCAGTGAGAAAAGCTTTCGAACAATTTTGAAACAAAAAACTTTGTATTTACCTAGCGTGCATCAGGTCGGAATGAAAACAATGTCGGATTCTGCAGTTCATGCTAAAAATAACAATTTAAATTAAAAAATTACTCATTCATTTATATTGTTTATGTTGGTTTTAAAATTTCATTCCTCCGGTTTGTGGAAATATGCTTTTTTTGTACAATATGTAAATTTATCCCTTTTTAATGCCTCTTCCATGAATACAATTTATTACCAGATGCTTTTGATAGCAACAGATGACCTCTCAAAGGGCTGTGTTGTCCTATAAATAAGGCTAATCAGGGGAAGCTTATGGGGAAAATCTGTAGAATGTGACCACATTTTCCAAGCTAATCTTCGACGGGGAGTTTGGTTAACAAAGCTGTGTGAGAGCGAGAGTCAACGGAGAAAAAAAATGAAACATTTCCCGTGTTCTAAACAAGAGTAATTTCTTATCAAAATTACCTCAAACAAAGAAGTTGATCGCTACAAAATTTTGCTGCGCTCTTTGTTTGTTGATTCATAGTTGACAATTTCTTCCATATCTTAAACCTTGTAAGATGACGTCTGCTTCGCGGGCGCTGAACAGGTCTGTTTCCTAGACTAACTAATCCAATAACAGTGGCACGTTGGCCATTGGTTCAGGTTTCACTTAGCACTCCATCAGTATCAGCCTAGTGAAAAGCGATGTTTAACACATCAAAAAAATATCAATAATGAACGTGTAAAATCTGGAAGAAACAAATACTGTAACTCATCGTGTCATCCTAAACCATAACCAGAGGTTTTGTTTTCGTAGCCGAAGTGCTTCATTGATTTGCGAGAAACAGAAATAATTTTCTACATACTTGAAAGCTTGTTATTGCGAGCGATCGCAATTGCTCAAGGCGTCAGACAATTTGTGAAATAGTTTTTAGAAATATGTGATTTAATGGTTATCTGTAAATTGACTGAAATAATTTAAAATATAGATGTCTACGATCTAATCACAATCCCAAATTTATTCTTCTTACACGAAAAAGTTCTAGTTTTCACGCAAACGGAAACCTATGTCGTGCTTCGTAAGTAGGAGTAAAGTTTCTATTTACCCACTGATACTTTCATCATTGCAGACGCAGTCATCGCCACGTAAATTGACAGAGTTAGGGAAAACAAAAGTTTTATTTTGAAATAGCAACTTTATTGATTTATAGAGATTTTCATTTTTCATTTACTTATATTACTAGCAGTGGTATAATTATGTACTACAGTTATAATTCAAAGGGTGAAAACAACTCACTCATCTTGATTTTGCCTTCTTCTAAATGAGTTTCAAAATACTGTTAAGCCGAAATTGTTCCTGCTCCTGTGTTATTCCTCATAATGAATGAATACAATCTTCAATAGGCTACTTTTCTCAGTAATGCTTCTGCGAAATACTCCGAATGAGTTCTAAAAGAAAACATAATTTGAAAGATTTTGAAAAAAAATTATCTTAGACTCATTATGAACTAAAATAGCTTGCACACTATGTTCATATTTATTCGTACCCGTCTCTTATATTAAAACAATCGAATTAAATGCTAATATTGTGGTAACATATGAATTTTAATCAATACTGTCAGCATTCTAGTGTATTCTTAAGCATTCTACTAAGCTTAAGTAACGTGAGTTTTCGTAAACTTCCTCATTTTATCTTGAGAAACAGTCAAGAAAAAGAAAAGGAAAAATCAGTTTGAAGGAATAGGAACTCAGCATCGAATTAACAATGGTAAATTGCAGAAGTTCACATGAATGGGAGTGGCTAGAAATCAATTTCGATGCAATGTGATGTCCCTGTATCAAAGCTCAAAGTTTTGAACAGAAACATAAAAAGTTTAGCACCATCCAGGACCTCACAGGACGAACATGAAATGGGAAACTTTCTTTCCGATCGGCATGACATGACTAGTAGTGCGAGAAGTTAACAAAAGCCCGAGAATCACAAAAAAAGTATTGCTACAAAATCATAATATGGAGGGGATTGAAATTTCAAGATCAACCCTGCAAAGAACACGGAAGAGAGCAGGACTGAAAAAAATGCTGACAAAAAAAGTGCCTCGAATGTTTTGGGGTTGTTTCTGGGCCAACGGAACTGGAAGCATTGTGATGGTTGAAAAAATTATGGAACACAATCAATGCATCAAAATTCAATTAGAAAATTTGAAACTTGCAAGCAAAGCTCTCGATCATGGACTCGATATAGAGGTGGTGGTCACCGAGGCCGAGTGGTTAAGAACGTGCTCTTCACGAGAAGGTGGCGGCAGTTCGAATCCCTGCGCTGCTCGGCGATTTCTCCCTTTTGATTACAAAGAAAACTCTAGCACAATTCCCCACTCTACCCAGGCGTCGGAAATGGGTATCGGCTTGACCGGGGGTGACCGTCATTAATTGCGTCCTGGTGGTATAGTTATAAAGCATTTGAAAAATCAACGTACAAGATGACATGAGTAAAGCTTGATTGATTGGAATAAAGCATCTTTTTTTCTACTCATGGCTAGATACGTTAAAGCCCGACAAGCTTTTGACGAAGAAGTTCACTTCTGGTCATCGATTCTGCGTTAAGATGAGACGATAAAATAATTACTCATTTCAGCCAATGGGGCGTTTCTTTTTTTTCTGTTGAATAAGTTGAAGCCTTCAAGCCAGAAAATACTGTTTCAACAGAAAGATGGAGGCTGAAGTCGAATGTTTCAGGGTTGTTTCTGGGCCAATGGAACTAGAAGCATTGTAAAAGTTGAAGAAATTTTAAAATACAATCAATGCGTCAAAATTCTCTGCGAAAATTTGAAACAGGCTTGCGAAGCTCTCGATCATGGACTCGATATGGTCTTTCAGCATGATAACAATCCCAAGAATATTGCAAAATGTGTTAAGAAATGGATTAAAGGCAATGGAGGAAATATTTTGTAGTTGCCACGCCGAAGTCTATATCTGAGTCTTATCGAAAATTTGAGAGTGATTGATAAGAAAAGTGTCAGCTTTAGGAAGCCCAAGAATTGTGAAGAATTGACAAAAATTCTAAAGTAGGAGAGGCCCAATATATCTGTAGAGGCTTTGAAAAACCTAGCAATGAACCTCAGAAAACGCATGAAAGCACCCTTTAAAAATAGAGGCTAATTACAAATCATTTATACGAGCCAATATGAACACGGGGATGTGCTAGGTCTGTTCATAATTTGTCTAAAACATATTTTTTCGAAAAACCTTAAACATGATGTTTCCTTCTAGAAAATCTACAAAACTTCTGGTGTACGCATTACGAAGAGATGTAGCCTACTGAAGATTTTGAACATATACATTAAAAAATGATGCAGAGGTACGAAAAATTACGAGCGTAACTGTACATAACAGCAGCTTTTCTTTAAAATACATTACTTCTTGCAGAAACTAAGAGAGCTGGTTAAACAATAAAAGAGCAGGATATGTGAACGTGTTGCAGTAATTCTCATATGAGCAGAAACTTGCGCTGAAGTGGTCTGGAGAGCAGTCACACGAGAACACGAGTGTTGCTATCGCCTGCCTTGAGCGTTTCCTCGAGATGAACTCATGTTAGATGAGCCTCTGCGTTAAAAGCCAATGGTAAGAGTTTTAAACGAATGATTTAAAAACGCGTGCGAGACGATATCTGGTTCTAAAGCTTTGATATTGATAACTTTTACATGCCATCCCAACTCATGAGTGTGAGTATACATACCTGGATATTTCAGATAATGAACGATTGGATCACGTTTGTGAGCTGAATCGAAAGGAGTGTATTCAACTCGAAGATTTAATTACAACAGTAATATTGAACGAAAATAAAACACTCTGATTTTCTACACTATTGCATAGAGTTCAAAGTCATCCAAATACCTAAAAATAATAAGCTTTCTCAATAAAAGACTTTTCGCTGGCTAAGTCAAAAACTTCGGCTATCCTGTGAGTTGCCATTTGACAAGACAAAATTTAACAAAATTTTAAGTTTCCAGGCCACACATGCACTAATATAGTAACACGTGCACTAATTCAGTCGAGGAAACACTCAACTAGAGACAGCCTGGCTACAAAATAGAATCTGAAAACTTGATGCAAAAATAGAACTGCACAAAATTTGTTCATACAAACGCAGCTAGGGTTACAGATCACTATTTGGCGTCTCTTGATGCCGGACGTCAACAAAGCCTTCATTAAGGCACGTTTTTCTCGCTATAAAATACTGTATCTAAATCCCACTCATTCATTCCTCTCAAGCACGTGATGTAGCTCAGTCCTGACTTGAGAGGGCTCGTCTTCCGTCGAGTGAAAATATTTTTACACCCACTTGGTGCGCAGATGATTTTTAAGTGATTTTATTAAAAAAATCAGTTCCATCGACTTGGCAGTGGAGATGCTATTGATTCCGAACATGACTTAAATTTGGGCATAACAAGGAAGAAACAAGCATCTGCCTGCCAGAACTTAATTTATGCTGTTGAGTAACCTGAGCTGTACCTTAAAATGCCCAATACATATTCAAATTATTCATATTCAACACATTTCTGTAAGAATGAATATAAATGTTATCCAATTTTGTTAGCAGAAGTACACTCGAAATTATTTAATTCATATATAATTGAATATTTGATTTAGCTCTTCAATTAACAAAAAGACATTTCACGAAATCCAAGTGTGGTGTTTGCCGCCGCGAGGGGGCGCTGCAACGATGTGCGCTCCGGCTGAGCCAGACGATGATCTTGCCGCCGCTGCCGGACGGCTGCGAGCCAAGCGGCGAACGGCAGTGTGTTGACGACAGTCTCACAGTGAAAATGTTGGTTACGTACCTGATTTCGAGTTGCGCCTCTGCTCATTATCGTGAGGCTGTGACTGAGCTGTCTAGTTCTGCGGAGAAACTGGAGTTATTGCAGTGGGGAAGCTGCGCAGTTGTCCGAGGTGACAGTGCCCGGCAACTGGTAGGAGTGATCTTCTTGCTCCGGGAGAGGTGACGGCTACACCTCTAAACAGTCGTACCTGCTGGCACGGCCGGCCTGGGAGTGAGGACGACTGTGTGGAAGGTAAGTCTTCCCGTCAGATTTCAGTCTTAGTTTGGGACCAGTTTGGTCAAACTAAGGCTGAAATCTGATTGTTTCGTGGCTCTGGACAGACCGAGTAGTGCCGCTGACTGTAGATGATTATGACGAAACGTTGCCATTTGGTCTTCGTGTGACGGCGGCCTTAGTAACATGTTACAAAAACCGCAGAGCCAATGTGACACTTGTAAAGTCTTGTTGAAAAAAGTGCTTGAAAAGCCACTTCTAGGTGTGCAATACATCCGCTTTATTGGTATTAAAATTTATTAGTCGGCTTTTGCTGAACTACGTGCAATCGAAGAGAATTTGCCACCTCCTTCACCCATGGTGAGAATATAGTGACGAACGAGCGCAAGTCAGTGCCAGTGGGTTACAAACGTTTCCGACAAAAGTACTAAAAATTATTGCTGATATTGTAGCCCCGCTGATTTCCAATCTCAATTAACCAGTCTCTCTAAAGGCCCTAATACACGAGCGCTCTTCACCGGCACCGATCCTTAAGGCCCTTCTACATTGACGGTGTCTTCGCGCTCCACACCGTCGCTCCATCCCGCCGGCCAAATAAGCTCCGCCCACAGCAATGCAAAATGACCCTTATTGCCACGCTCTCGGTAAGGAGCGGCAACATTCTGCATGCTAAATATCGGCGGTGTGCACTGCCAGTCAACAGCGTTCAGTTGCTCTTGAGACCATAGAGAGCATGTGTAGTCATGGCTTACATATTATGTAGCAAGGAAGAAATAAAAACTCATCGAAAATTGTGAAGAATTTCCATGTTTATGGAACGTTGAGCTCTCAGCGTATAAAAACAGAGTGTCCAGAGAAGATGCTTTCAAAAGTATAGCATCTCACTTCCCAAATCATGATATTGCAATGGTTACAATGAAAATTTAAACACAGAGAGGCCAAGATTGGAAACAGCTCTCATTATTCAAAAAATCAAAGAAATAAACACTGCGTGTGTAAACGTAAAATCAATCTCAGTGTAATTAAATTGCACAATGTACATTGCTCTCAAGAGAAGTACTCCAAATACACGGAAAACATTCGCCAGGCGTCATTAGAAGATTATTCAAATTAAAGGAAAAAGTAAAAAAAAGTACACCTTCAAATTAGTAATTGGTATATATTTTTACTTTCCATTTACAGTGTTTTTTGAAGGTAAATGGTAGTATTGAAGTTTTTTAGAATATTAGATTTTAACTTCCGCAAATTATTTTGTATATATTCTGCAAATCGTTCTGCCAAGTATTCTGTCAGTATTGCAAGAGCAATACTGACGATTGCTGTCTCGGGGAAGGAGCGTCGCGTTGAGCGGCAATGTAAAAGCAAGTCGGTGTGCACTGACGCTCAATCCTCTCGTGGGAGGAGCTCTAGCAAGTTCATTGTCGCTCCATACCGACGCTCCACACCGCAGGTGTAAAATGAGCTTTATGCGTGTCGCTTAGCCCCGCCTACTGCAGCTAAGCTCCACCCACTGCAAGTTAAAATCACCCTAATTTCGTGAGCGGCACCGATCCTTGTGACCGTCACCGGCATATCAAGCAAGTTAGATATTTTCCCTCATGAGCGTCAGTGTCAATGAACGGTGACGGTGAAGAGCGCGCGTGTACAAGCATTGAAAGTGTCAACTTCATATAATTTGAAAACAAATTTTCTTCTTTTCCTAATTTTTGAAATAGGTGCCCATAACTGCCCCTAGTTTCTCTCTCCTGCAACCACTCTTTTGTCCCGACTGATCTATTTCGTCGCTTAGTCCGATGCCTCGAAATTACAATGCTGAGAGCCAAATCTTCACTATCATCAGAAGAGGACGACATACTGCCTCAATGAACACTACTGCTGTACGAAACGCATGATTACGTACCAGCCTTGGAATTCAGCCGCTGTAATCAAACCCTTCCGTGTATTAGCTCAGCAGTGACCGTTCACGCTCACTGCTTGCTGTGGGCGGGGCTTAATGCCGCTCGTGATGATCGGTGACGGTGAAAAAAGCGTGCGTGTATTTTGGCCTTTAAGGCCCTTATACACGAGCGCTCTTCACCGGCACCGATCCTTATGAGTGTCGCTTAGCCCCGCCCACTGCAGCTGAGCCCTACCCACTGCAAGCCAAAATGACCCTAATTTCGTGAGCGGCACCGATCCTTATCACCGTCCCCGGCATATCAAGCAAGTTAGATATTTTCCCTCGAGAGCGTCAGTGACAATGAACGGTGACGGTGTAGAGCGCACGTGTATAAGCTCGGCAGCTATGATTCAGACGTTGCACAGGGAGATTGTGACAAAGCTGCACTCCCTGTGGTCACGTGATGAGGTTTTCATCTTGATTAATAATTACAAGCAGTATCCATGCTTATGGAATACGAAGCTGGATTCTTATCAAAATAGATTGGTAAAAGAAGACGTCTACCAACAGATAGGGAAACAACTACCTAACTTTTCGATTATCAATATTAAAAGAAAAAATACAGACATTGTGAGCACAACATCGGAAAGAAGCTTCTGCAGTGATAAAATCTGCAAAATCCGGCACAGGAACTGAGGAAAATTATGTACCCAAGGTTTGGTGTTTTGACATGATGACCTGTTTAAAGGATGATATTTGCGACACAGTTAAGCACATGATAACACACAGAGTTGGGCAGTATTTAAATACTTCTGAGAATTTGAAAAAATATTCGTAAGTACTTCGGCCATTATGTGATTAAACGCAGTTTTTAAATCCTTTTTCGATGTATTTCATTTCAAAGTATTTAAATACTTTTAAAGTAGTTTAGTGTATGTTTTATCATTTAATTAAATAAAATCAGAGCAAAATCCTCTGAAAAAAACATGTTAATCAGCCAAAATAATGATACATCTTACAAGAATTATCAACAGAACCAAACTTGTTATGACGTGTATTGAAAGTACGAGTATTATACGTGTATTGACAGGCAACCTTTATATATGATAAAGTAATGTATTTTACGATGTATATGACAAGTATTTGAAATGTATTTAAATACTTTTTCGATTATTTAGTAATTAAACACTTTTTTAAAATGTATAAATATAAATATTCAGTATTTTTAAGCTCAGCAGTGACCGTTCACGCTCACTGCTTGCAGTGGGCGGGGCTTAATGCCGCTCATGATGATCGGTGACGGTGAAAAAAGCGTGCGTGTATAATGGCCTTTACTAGGCACTTTCCCGAACTCCCTCAAAGTTGCTAGAGTAACCCCGATCTCTAAAAATGGTGAAAATCCTGTGTAAACAATTATCGACCTATCTCCGTACTACCGATTATTAGCAAGGTATTCGAAAAAATTGTGTATAAAAAAGTGTACTCTTATTTTGAACAAAAATCATTTCTTTACGATAAACAATACGGCTTTCGCTCTAAAAAATCAACAACACAGGCAATATTAAATCACAATTCCTTTATTCTAACATAGATGAAGGAAAGCCTGTCTTCTCTGTATTTCTTTACTTTCGAAAAGCATTCGATTGTGTGGACCATAAAATATTACTCTCGAGACTACACTGTTATGGCATTCGAGGGATTGCTCATGACTGGTTCAGATCATATCTAGCAGGTCGTATGCAATACGTTGTCATCGACGACGCAAAATCGGACCCACAGACAATTAGCCATGGAGTTCCACAAGGATCTGTTCTTGGGCCTCTCCCATTTCTGATTTTTATCAATGATATTATTAAATCTACATCAGTCTTCAAATTCATACTTTTTGCCGATGACAGTACGCTTTCTGCGGTCCTTTCAAACCAAAATCCCGCTATGATTGCGGAGAGTATAAATACTGAACTTCATAAGGTTTCATTGTGGCTTAAAGCTAATAAAATAAGCCTTAATATCGATAAAACGAAATATATTACATTCTCATACAAGAAAAATGTATCTCTCCCACGCAATAAAATTGGCAAAGGTGAAATCGAAGAAACCTACTCATGTAAGTTTCTAGGCATCATAATAGATAAACACCTGACCTTCAGAGAGCACATCGCTCATATCAGTTATAAATTATCAAAATCCATCGGAATCCTAAATAAAGTTATATATTTCCTGCCTGAAGCAGCTTTACAAATGCTCTACCGAACGCTCGTTTCTCCATACTTGCAATACGGAATAGAAGCATGGCTCGGAACTGATAAAAATAAAACCAACAAAATTTTTACTCTGCAAAAAAGAGCTATCAGAGCGGTAAAGAACCTAGAATATAATGTTCACACAAATGATTCATTCAAAAATTTAGAAATACTTGAACTTTCGGATCTCTACAATATCTCCATTTGCAATTTCATTTACAAAACACTAAGAAATGATGGCGACAATAGCCTAAAACAATTATTAAATGCGCAAACTGGTCATCACGACCATTTAACCCGAAATAGAAATAAATTCATGCATTCCTATTATTCAAGGCCCAGTCGCAACTCAGTATCTTCTTCGTTGGAACTAAAACTTGGAACTCAATACCTGCGGAGATTCGTGAAAGTAATTCTTACAAAGTTTTAAAAGACATCTTGAATCTCACTTCCTATCAAAATACTAGTCGTGTAAGACCACCAAGACACATCTTGCCTCCTACATGTCTGGTCCTAATACTGTGATTTGCCATAGGTAACATACCGATCTTCAGTCTGCGCTTAATCGTTTTATCGAATGTATTGTTAAAAATAACCGATTTGCCCTTTTTTGTAAAATACAGCATCAAATATCAAGTCAATTATTTTATCTCATTGATCAGTCTATTGCAAAACTAGGTTGAGTGAATTAGGCTAAAGATTATTGTACACCTTAGAATAACGTGATGGTAGGATGCCCTAGTAGTCGCTGAACTTATTCGGGCCCACAGGTAGCTATACTCTAGTTTGACCATTGTACTAGACTTAAGAACATTCTACCTCTGTATCACCTGTGGTAAATAAATTGTTTAAGGGAACCATTTTCTAGCATTTTCAATCAAACATTCGATTTGCCCGATTTTTTTTATTGCTTTAAAAGAGTCTGAGATATGTTCCCGAATCACTGTAGAAATATCAGGAACGTATTCCAGCTCTAGCGCCCCCCAGAAAGGGGGGAAGTGCACGTAGTTAGGGATAAATTGAAGTCAAGGCGACACAGCCGTACTTGTACGCCTTTCTTGGTGTAAAAATGTGTGAATTTTAATTGTAAATCATTATCTAATTGAATTGAGAGTATGTAACAGTGCTTTAGAAAAGTCCGCTACGACTTCCCACTGGACCCTCTGGGGAAGCGGAGCGCCTTGGTTTTCGACACTGACACGCACATATCTCCGCCAATTTTATAGGTATATTTATGCAGTTTGTTGCATTTGAAATTATAATGTGTGCTCTAAAATACTATCAACGTTGATTTTCAAAAATTTTTAGGTTATATTTTTTACGTAGACTTATAACTTCAATCGGCGTTCCTGAACAATCTAAGTTTTCAAGGCATTCGTTAACATGACTCCGAAATTTACAAAGCTAGAGCAATGTGGTTTGCCGCATTGAAAGTGAAATGTGTGCTTTAAAATTCTATCAAAGTTGATTTTAAAAAAAATTTACGTGAAACTTTCCGTAGACTTTTTACCCTAAAATTTCAACTTTTACCCTACCTCTTTCAAAATTTTTTTTTTAATAAATTCGGAATAAATTCACATTAAAAAAACGGCTTGACGAAATTTTGGAGCACACATTCTATTTGCAAATGCAACAAACCGCACTGCTCTAGCTTTGTAATCTTCGGAGTCATGTCAACGAATGGATCCATATATATTTATAAATTTCTATTATCATGAATAACTCATTTTTTATGCCCGAATGCAAAAAACTTGTTTAAGAAAAGTTGTAAGAGGAATTTAGAGATCTAGTAGTCTGCAAATTTTCATAGACGTAAGTCCGGTTGAAAAATTCTAGGATTTTTTGGAAATGGTCCCCTCAAATTATTAAAATTGTTCAAATTCAGGGCGTTTTGATCACTCTGTAATATGGTTGGGGGCGAGCTGTAACATGATTCTAGAGGCTTGGCGGTGTTCGGGACAAGCGCATATTGCTGTAAGAGATTACATTTGTTGAGTTGTCGCATGAATATTATATTCGTGCTTTGATTTCACTTCAATTCCAAAAAGGTAAATAAAACGTTATGACAGGGTTAGGGTCTGGTTAGCTTTATTCGGCCAAACATGCTTATATTGAGTTTAAAAATTATTGATACAAGTTTTCACCTACGACTATCACTATTTTCGTTTTATTCAATTCTCCAGAATACACTCTAGCTAGGTAACCTTTCGTGTTGAAAAATTCTACTTTTTCGGCATAGAGAAACAGTTAATAAAGGTCAATGAATAGATTTTACATAATCAGACCTCACAGTAAACATCGCTCTAAACGCTAGTTTAATTTAAGAACTGTAAAAAATTTTTTGATGCTGTGTATACAAGAACAGCTAATGACTGAAATGTTTCTGGAATTTTCATCATTTTTTTTCCTAATGGTATAGAAACAGCGCATAATTCAATTCTTAACTGTATTCTAAAAATGATGGAGTCAAATTGATGTTAATTTACATTCCTTCAGCGTACAACAATTTCTATGAAACATTATTTGTCTCTCTCAATTAAAAAAGATGGTAGACATGTTAATAAGGCTCGAATGCGCTCAGCAATCCATTTCTCTAGTTGTGAAACGTAAACTCAAGCAAAGCACACACGTATTAGGTAAAAACACTTAATATCACACCCATGCAAACAAAAAAACAGAAGATTCTCAAAATTGACCAAAAAATTTCAAGAAAACTACTTTCTGTTAAGTTAGTCTTAGACTATGGTGATAAACTGGTAGTGCAAAAAATGTATATGGGGCGTCTCGTGTAAATAAACGACAGTGACATGTTTATGGAGGGTGAAAATCAAAAAATTATTTGTATCATACATAAAAGTCAACAGCGTTTATTCATAGTGTCATAAACCTTTAAATAGATTTAAAATTATATTCTATTGACATTGGGAACGACTGTGATCAAAATCATAGTTGAAGGTTAAATTCAACTCAGAATACATTTATTTTTAGGAAGCAAATCATGGGGCTCGAGACTGTCATACAATTATGTTAGAAGTAGAAAAGTAACATATTTGTCGAATGATAAAGAGGAAGAAATGGAAGATTTTAGGTTTCATTCAAATAAATTGCAAACAAAAAATTTAATTCAAGCATAAACATCATTTAGTGCCTTATACTTTTGCAGAAATTCTATGAGGAAGAGAAACCATTGACGCAGTGATAAAGTAATAGCAGCACAGAGAAATGTGAAATAATGATTCAAAGGAACATTAAAAAAGTTCTGCGTGCAACGGAAATGACCGCGTCGTTTCGAATTTATGAGCGGGACAAGAGTCCGGCGAGTTCGAACTCGAAAAAAAAAGTCAACTAAGAGCGCAGCCCAGAACTCGGCGTAACTAGCACTGCAATCTTACATCTGATTCCTCCATGTGTGGAACGTGAGGTGTGTAATACTGTATGCATGTTCTAACACGGAACATTATTACAGATGAGTTTGGCAGTTAGTCAATAACGTCACGGCTAGAGAAACAGGACCAAGAAATTGAACAATCAGTTTTACCCATAGGGTTAGGGAACCTTGAAATAACATTTAATCTAATTCTGTCGTGAGCCGCCGAGCTGTGTAGGAGAGCAGAGATGGGGCTCCCCATTTGTGTGGAAGAAAACTGAGAAGATTTGAATCAGAATTCAAGGCAGTATAGTTCCTCTACTATTGGGATTTCGACACTATTTGATTTTTTAAAATTAATTTTCTATGATGAAAATGATACATACAGTATTTA
>JACJUY010001627.1:90116-105024 GCA_014220935.1 Platorchestia sp. MABIK
TCCTATCTGCATCTTTGTCTAACACCTCAACGGGATACAGCGTACAGATGGGCAAGCTTAGGAAATTATGAATATATGAGAGGACTCGCGTTGTTAGGTGGGCAGAATGCAGAACTTAGAGCAATCACTCCGAATGATTACTTTCGGTATGCTTAGCAAATGTCATCCTTTCAGCATACATCGTTGCATTGAGAAAAAGTTCACTCAGGGATGTGTACATCTACGCACATGTATACTTCCCTTAATTAAAGTTAAATCTTTTCGAGAAAATAATTCGAAACCTATTCGAACGCGATCATAATCAAATTTGTTTTTACTCCTTACTCTTCTATTGAATCCGAGATTCAACGTATCGAATTGACACTTAGTCAAACCACTGAGTCAGCAGAACCATGAAATGGTTACATTCCATTACCACTGAGCTTAACCAGTATTGAACCAGTAGAAATATTACTGACCTTGATAATAAAAATTACTTCATTATTTAGGTACAACATAGTCAATATTCACACTCTATCCTTAACTCGCTGGATAGCTGCAGCGATGTGTGAAAAAACAGCAAGAAAATACGCCCAAGAAATGAAGAAATTTTTTTTCAAGTCTCCCTTCAATTGAGGCCAGCGACCTATATCGGTTGATACACTTCAGTGCACATGCGACTGATGTGATTACCAATTCAATTCTGCTTGATAATTTACACATGCTCTCTTCATCATTGCGCGAATCAAAGTGCTCTTTGTGTACCGCGATCACAATTTGAATGAGGAAACATTGTAATCATACCTTACCTAAAATTCTTGCACTCGATTGCACTTCAAAAAACCAGGTTTCTCTATACCATTTACGAAGTAATTTATTTTTTCCTCTTTTTTATCGTTATGAATTCGAAGCAACCGCGAAATGGTGACCGGGTGCTTGTTCTGGGAAGAAATTTTCGTGGCATTTCTTTCAATGAACAGTTTTCCTCTTCTGAAGAAACGCCGATACCAGTTTGATCCCCTCATTGTTACATAAGTGAAGAGCAAGAAATATTACATTTGACTGTGAATGTGAACTACAAAATTCAAAATTATATAAAAATTCGCAAAAAAAATTTTCTAAGTGCCAGAGCACCAAGTCGCGGTTCTTCATGGATTTCGTCAGGGGGTTGGTAGCTTCCAACAAAGCTTCTTCTCAAAAACATTCCAAAGGTTTTGAAGTGACTTTATGCTGAAACTTTTCAAATTTAAAATCATTCCAAAGGTCTTTAATTGTTAAGACTGTTTTTGTTCACGCAGATGTACATTTCGTAAAATGATATCGTATTTCAAGTTCTCTCGTCAAAATTGAACCGAGGGCATGTTATGAATTTTTAAATTCATCAGGTAACTTCATAATTTTTTTCATTCTTCATCTTGCTTTCGACATTATTCGAACTGGCAAAGCAAGCATTTCACGTCACACATGATACTGATGCGTTACACTTTCTGTTTTTGTCTTCAGTTTTGCAACAAACTGTGTTGTATTATTGGAGCGTTTATGAGAGCTTCCATGGTTCATTAGGAATGTCACAGGCCAAACACTAGGACTTTGAAATATCAAACTTGAGTTGAACTGAAGGTTTAGGAACACTGAGGAGAGTTAACGGCTGTGGGCAACTCAACAAGTTTGATATTGAATCCGTACCTCTGCCAGTTGCTTGTGGGGCTGCCAGAAAACAATATCTTCACCTTTCCGGCTGTGGCCAAGATCTCCTGCAAGAGAAGAGATACAGATTGAAATGAATGAGCTTGTGTTTGCTTAACTCATTTCAAGAACATTATTCCTACTGTGATTTTACTAACCATTTCAGCATCCTCTTTGCACATGTCATATTCCTGCATAATTCCGTCTTTCGTGAGCACGAATACTTTCAGTTCGTAGCCTTCACATGTCGTTTTCCGGAAGTTGACCAGCGACACTGTCACATTCATGAAGTGGCAGCTGGTGATCGTCAATTCGCAGCTTCGCGTTGGGTAGGCACAGGGGAAAAACTTGCATCCGATTCCCTCGTGGGAGAATACGTTGAGCACTGAGTTATTATTTTTGAGTTCTATTGTTTGGCCGCAGACTTTGTCTGCTCACGAAACAAAAACACTGTCTTAGCAATGAAAATTCTCGTGAAAAAAGTGGGACGAAATGAAAAATACTTTGTGATAAGAGCAAGCAAACAGCGCTGGACAGCTTAATTAGGGAGTGGGAGTAATGTTTTACCCTTAAGTTGACAAGAATTCGACCCATTTGCTGATTGAAAAAATAATTTTTTCGTGAAAAAAACAGCGTTCAATCCAATTTATGGAAATACTTTTCTAATTAGAGACCTCACAGCGGCGTGCGTGATTTATTAGCTTACAGAAGAAGGTTCCCCACCCTCATGTATCTGAAGTCATGTCCCCAACAGGTGAATTTTTCCGATCATATACGTATCTAAAAAAGGAAACAAACTTTCTCTTGACTGTCAAAAAAGAAGAAATCATCACAGAAAACAAGTTGGTCGCCATTGAAGACCTGACAACTCATTGCACTGCCGACACATCATGTGTGATAACCATTTCTTTTTCTTTCTTCGCCACATTGCAGCAGGCTTCCCTTCTTATTTTCGGGATTTACTTATTTTCTTAGCAAAATGGGTCTCCTCGTGTTTGAGTTTAAGCAATTGCAATGCTGAGTTGTGGCTAATAGACCTAAGTTGGTGTAATTGTATTGTGTAGTGTTGCGTTGTGTTGTGTTATGTAGTCTTGTGTTGTGTTGCATTGTGTTTGTCTTGTGTTCCATTGTGATGAGTTGTCTAGTGTTGGGTTGTCTTGTGTTGTCGTGTGTTGTGTTGCGTAATGTTACGTTGTGTTTTGTTGTGTTGTGTAGTGTTGCGTTGTGATGTGTTGAGTTGCTTTATGTGGTATTGTGTTGTGTTGTTTTGTGTTGCGTTGGGTCGCGATGCGTTGTATTCCGCTGCGTTGCGTTGTTTTGTGTTGCGTTGGATTGCATTGCACTGGACCTAAATGAACAACTACATTATTGCGGAAACTATAATGACAAAAAAAAATGAATCTACCTAAGGAACGATACATTTTAAAATTATTTGTGTACAAGCAAATGTCACGATTGAATTATGACTCTAAGTTTAGAAAGTATGTCATTCTAGACCGCAAGCAAATACTAATATACAGTGAAAAGGTTCAATTTGCAAATCCATAACGTATTAACTGTCACTGCTGTGGCCGCGGCGCATCCTCCCAGTTACTTCAGTCATCCTAAAATTGAGTTTCAGAACTGAAATATGAACAGTGACGAACAAAGGTAGATAAAAAGCATTGCATCTACTTATATGTACCAATGCGATTAGGGAACACTTTGTATGAACTAGTTTAGTGTACAGCGACAGGGAGAATGCAACCTACCAGGGGCAGATGACTGGATACTGCGGTAACAGGTCAACACAAATTTGGCATACAGCGTTCGCACACTTAATCAACCGGGCTTGCGCAGGAACTGACAGCCCCACAAAGCAAACAACAATTGCTTATTATCATTTTAGATGGAGTTTTCCAATAGTTAGAGCAGCACCGAGAAATTTCTTCTGAAGTTAGCTGACGACTTACAGAGAACAACGTGAGGCGGGAACATGTAATTCTAGAGAGCAATGAAGGGTACTCCGCATGAGCTGTTGGTGTAGCACACGGGGTCGATTGGGATGTCGCTTCTTGTCTGCGTAATTCCGCCCATTGTAGGAAACACGTACATTTTATCCGTCTCACCAGGGTTCCAAAAGGTCTCTGAAACAGGAAAAAAACACAACAATTTCGATTTTACACTCCTGAATTCATCCGATGTTGCATCGATCATGGTCACTATCCTATTTCCACTCAAATTATAATTTGCTTTATTCAGAGCATCACTTCTACATTTTTCCAGTGTGCCTTTCACGTACGACAAAGATCAATCAGTAGTTGAGTTTTTCCACATCATTGCATGTGTTTCATTGAATAATTAACACAGCAGACTAGAGTTTTCCACTCGAGTTATTCTGAAAATAAAAATAAAAGAAATTCCGCGTCCGTTTGTCCGTTCCCTAAGTCTAATACATGTTTACGTTTAACATCATATTAATTGCATAGTTTTTACGTGTAATGATTAAGTTTTGAAATATTTTGTTGTGTGATAGTGTCATTCGAATGCTTAGAGATCATAGGGTTAGATTTCTAATACTCATCGGTAGATAGCACACATTAATATTGTTTCAATTTAGATTTCTTCAAGCGTATTGAACACATAAAATGCCCAATTGCTGTTACTGTCAATAGATCCTCAAAACCCACCCCACAGGGTTCCACATCGTCTCCAAATAAATTCAACATTATTTCCATCACTCTGAAACTTTGCTTGGCTCTTTGACATCGAACGTGCAACGCTATGACACGAACTCAATCTTACAATGTAGTTTTATTCTTTGTTTTCACTGCAGTATTATAGAGTCAAGGGTTGTTAGCTATCTAGCAAGTTATCGCCCTAATCAGCTGGCACCTAACACTCGAAGTTACAGAGTGAACCGCACTCAGCCCAAGCTGTAATAGTCTGGATTTGCTCTAGCCCGGTTTCACAATCTAACATGGAACTGTTCCAGCTCTTCGCGTGTTAAAATAATAAGAAAATCACTCAACATTTTTTTACTGAACCACTGTCAATTGTTGAAATTCAACACCTCTACCAATCTATTGAACGCAACGTTTCGATGAGTAAATTATCTGCAGACTGAAAAAAATGAAGTAGAATTTTTTTTAATGTCACACAGATGAAAATGTAAATCCTGATGCAGGAACAACTTGGACAAAGCCAGCGTAATGTATAATTTAAGTGTGAAGAAGAGAATGCATGTCTCTTAGTGAATCTCACATTGTCTTGACTAGGATAACACTGAAACGAAATTTAATATAAAATATCATGGCTCCACTTTTAATCATTTTCGAGTTGATCTTAGTTGTAAGCCCTCGAATGAAAATCTTTATTGAAATACAAAAAATCGATATCATGTTGTTAAGAAAGAGCTTATTCAAATAGTAGAAGCATTACATATTCATTAGCTTAAACCGTCCCTCAACGAAAATGTTAATGATTTTGAAGCAATAAAACTATTCAATTGGACTGCAGCCTAAAAGTTTGGAACATACGCTAGATCGTCCATTTTGCCCGCGTCCTTGGTACCATGAACATGTAACTACTGTTGAGCAACATTTACCTGTCTGTTGGTGATCGTTACTCCTATAGTACAAAAATTACTCCTGTTTAATCATCCTGCAATGTGATTTTTTGTGTTTTTACTGCGTCTGATTTTGCGTGGTGAACAATGGATTTACATTCTACTCTGTTTTTTCAGCTTGAAGATGATAATAGTTACATCGGAACGTGGCATTTTATAGATTGACAGAGGTAATGAAATTTAACAATTGACGGTGGTTCAATAAAAAATGTTTAGTAATTTCATGTTAATTTTAACACGCCATGACTTCGGACTGTTTCGTAGAGTTTAGAAGCTAGAAAAGAAACTGACATGGCACACTTAACAGCTCATTTACTTGTAAAACAATCTATAGCCGTTCCCAGCTCAACACCAAATAATCTGTAGTTACTCTCGGCCCAATTTGAAACAATTATGGCTTCCCCCAGTCCATCAAGAAACATTTATTGCCTCTCTCAGTTTTCCATGAAACAATTATAGCCTCACTCAGTCCAACATGATACAATTATAGCCTAGCTCAGTTCATCGTAAAACAATCAATGTAGACACACTCCAAACATCACAAATTCTTACTGCGGCTTTTTGCGAACTCGGGAATTTCTATAATCGTCGGCGTCATCACCCTGAAGGCGTCATAAGGCCCACTCCCGACGAAAAGCTTGATGCGGTTTGTGCTTGGAAATGGATCTGAAACGAGAGCATATGTAAGCTGAGGTATTCTGACTGAACTGCTGTGAGAGAATATTCCCATTGAAAAGTTTTCAGCTTCCTTGAGAGCTGTTGCGACAAATATAGTACGTTGACAAGCACTGGAGTGGTAATAATAAATACTTCAACAACTGCGACTAAACAGTTACGCGCTTTGAAATTATGTTCCGAGTGTAAATACTCAAGTTACCAGATATGCTTACTCTAATAAACTCAAATGGTGTTTGCAACAAGGTCAGGACAACAATTTTATTTAAAATGCTCAAACAAATGCAGTAAAATGGAACAGTGCCCATTGCACCTGTGAGGAAGATATAAGTGTTACGTCTTGAAAAGTAACTTCAAAATTGATACATCGAGCGCCAACTTAAAAGAAAAGAAAATTTATCCCCACATCCGATCACAGAATTCAACTTGGGTAGAGTTCGATGATAAGAAGTGAAGTGATGAAAATTTCACTTCTTCGAAGAATAACTGGTCACGTATAATACTGATATGAGTTACATTCACAAGATTATTTTACTTCTCAAGTTCCATGCTTTGAAGAAAACTAATGTTTGTGATTTAAAGGGAAAAATCGACAGTTCTAATTACAGTGGAACCCCGCCATTCGTCCGTCTCTCTATTCGCAAAACTCGTTTTTCGTCCAACAGAATTAAACTCGTCATTCGAACGCTCCATAGCGATTTGGCCAGAGTCACCGAGTCACGCAACTCACGGTCGCCAGCTCACCGAGCTGTCTTATGCTAGCCTCCGTGAGCTACGCATCATATACGAAAGTGTCGTGAGACTTTGTGCAATTTTATTGTTATATCTGTTAACATCGTAATATAGGAATAGTGCATCAATGGGTCAAAAAAGGATTATCGAAAAAACAAGCCCTATAAGGAAAGAAGAAAGTTCGAAAATTGAGTGAAAAAAAAACTCGATGCGAAGTTTTAAAGGGGACCTCTTGTCTCTGCAATTTCAACTCAGTATGTGTAGTGTGTTGAGTAGAATTCCATTCTTGTACAGTGTATGAGCATTGTTTGGGGTTAAATTAAGTAGAGCGCTTTGTTTTGTTAAAAGCCTGCTGTGTACATAGAATTAAGAACTATAGTAGAGATTGGAGAATAGACTTCCGGGGGGTACAGACTCCAATATCGCAGGATTTCTACCCAGCCCACCCCTTTCCCTCCACCTCCGAGCAGCTACAGAAATGTTAGGTTAAGATAATTTAGGTTAGGTTAAGTTAACTTAAGTTAGGTTAAGTAGGTTAGGTTAAGTTAGGTTAGGTTGGGTTAGGTTAGGCCAAGTTCAGTTAGTTTAAGGTTGAGTTAAAAAAGCTTAAAAATGCCTGTTCTTGAGTGACGAGATGGAGGGTCGAATGGCCAAACACCAGCGATCGTTGTCATAACTTATTATAATGATTTAATGAAGGTTAATTTTTGTATTCCACTGTACTATCCACTTACTAAGTACTTGTAGTGTTTATAATGCAGTGATTAATAATAACTGTATAACGAACAGATACGTTAGTAAACCTCAGTATTACTACATAGTTAAATAATTGGCGCGAATGGCAACTTGATGTAGCTACTCGGAGGTGCAGGGAGAGGGGTGGGCGGTGTACAAATCCTGCGAGACTGGAGTCTATACTTCCGGGGGAGGAGTCTGCGGACACTTGGTCGCTGTCACTGGTGCGGAGGGGCTGATGCTTGGGGTAAGTGTGGCCATGTTAGGTGGAATTATAGATGTCTTATTGGAGATGAATATATTGTAACCTTGTAAACTCCGTAGGCATTAATTCGTGTATTGTATCTCCTGTCTCAGGATTTGCTACGCCCCGTTCCGACCGCTCCTATCCGCTCTTGCTCTCGCTATAGTATTGTTTAGGTTTCTCCTTTTGCTCGTGCCTTTGTAATGTGTTAAGGGATGCTGGGTGGCGCTTGAATCCTAGCTCCTTAAATTATCAGTAAATTATTGATCTTTAACTTGTTGAAGCCCAGTGGGGGTGTGAAAATAAATTTGTTCGTTCTAGTGTTCAACTATTACTACCCCGGCTCCAACCAATCGCTACTGGCTGTGCGTAACACATCACAGTATGACATGGCGAAATCCATCACATCGTCTATACTGGAAAATTAAGACATAATAAAACAGGCTAATGTGGCAAAAGAAGCGACTGTGCAAAGGTCACCTATTATTGAATGAGTAGAAAAACTTTTGTAGGTTTGGATAAACGAAAAACGACTGGCTACACCATCCACTTTTGACATCAACTCACCTCAGTATGTACACGTAAAGTAGAGTAAAAATTGATCTATTTCATGTACAGTACTATACTGTATATTAGTAGCTTTTTAGTTTTGTGCATTTATGTTTAAACTATTATTACAACAATTTAAATAAGCAATGATCTGTAATTCTGGAACGAATTTATCTAATTTGCTTTATATCTCATTTGAATTAATTACTCGCCATTCGTATGAATCGCTATTCGAACTCGTTCCTGGAACGGATTGTTTGCGAAGAGAGAATTTCCACTGTAGTGGCAAAAGCACTGACGCTCATCGTCATTTTTGTTGCTCATTTTATCTTTTTTTATCAGTTTTAGGTCGGGGTTCAGATGTTTTTCACATTTTATTCCAGGGATATTTGGCTTTCCAGGTGGAGACCAATTCCTGTCGATTCAACAGAGTTACGAAATAGCATATTCTCATTAAAAACAAAATTGAAAAACAAAAGAGGTACAAAAATGTATGAATTTCACAGCCAAGGTTGTGTGCATAGGTAAATTTAAAAAAATGACCACGTAACACCTCTCCTAATTAAAATCAGCTTGGCTCCTATCCAAGAAATGTTTCTCTTGCACAAAGCCCAATATGTATTCTCGTCTGTATATCTCCATCAGAGCAATGCTTATATAGTGCAATTCCATCCCCTTACCGTCAGCATCCTAGAGCCGAATAGGAGAGATCATGTCTCAATCAACTATCGTTTATCTGACATTGGGCAGAAGGCTCCCCAGAGAATCATACAAACTTTCCCAGAGAATCAAAATTGTGAGAATTTAAAACCAAAATAGCTCGTCATCTTTCGTCTTCGCAATAATAATTTTTAATCTGTAGAACACACTAAAAAGTAGTTACGAATTTCAATCGCTAGTTATCCTTAATTTCAGGATGTTATACCACTTGCACACTATTTTCATGGTATGCGTATGCAATGTGATTGCGTGTGTGCTAATATTTACGTACAATATTTGTGTGTGTGTGTTATGGGTACGTATGTGGGAAGTGTGTGTATGTGAATAATTACAGTTTCTGTAAAATTACTGATCAAGCGCCTTACATTTGTCCTATAAAAACATATTTTTTCAATTTTAATTTTAAAATTTCTTTAATAACTGTCAATTGGTCACATGACCTACCTCGTCACCCTCTTATTTTAATTTTCCAGCATTAAAATGAGAAATATCGCCAAAAATTTTGTATGATTTTGCGCTTGCACTTGGAGGCAGTGAAATCACTTCTATTTTATTGTGCTCGCTCCAAAAGATATTTTTGAATGTCTGCCTTTTTACCTGTGATAGTTAAGAGCACGTTGAGGGAGTGTTAATGCAGAGCAGACCGACCAGCCTATAAATCGCACATAATCGACCTTCACGTCCTTAATCCATCGGCGATACGTCCTTGATTTTCAATTGGGTAATTATGGATACAATTCACCCACATACACTTTTAATATTATTCCATGATGTCATGAATGCCAACGCTCATATTTCGATGCACGTGGAAACTGTCATAAGTGTTTTCATTCTACTGAATTCATCATCTTTTTGGTTCTTTTATGGCTTTTACAAATAAACATTATTAAACTTCAACTAGCTAGCTATAGGATTTATTTGTATACTTTTCTCTCAGTCTTTTGTACTAGCATTGATATGGGCCGTCATGGCACTCATCTCTGTTTATTCACTCCGAACCTTTCATATATAAACATTTTAAAAAAGCGATGTTATCCATCTCATATAATAGTTTTATGAGACACCAGTGTTTCTTTTCCTTATTTTTGTTCTAAAATGGTCTTGTAAGCATTGTGTGGCAATTTTTCGTTTCTAACTCTCATGAATATATTATAGCAACACTATTTAAGCATTTAATTTTACTTATTGGTCTAATTTTGTGAAAATGTAATGGTTAGAATTGTACAACAATCCATCTCATGTTTCTGACCCCATTGAATTCTTTTGTGCCAGTATTATAAGCGTTGGAAATATCGTAAATTTGTGTCATCGTGCAATATTTCACTCTCTCCGAGTTCGTTATTTGGTATACTAGTTGAGACGTAAAAATGAAAAATAAATTACGAATGTCGACCTCATAGTGTTAGACGCAGAATAATTCAAATCCTTCTATTTTCTTGCAATATTAATCCCTCATATCACAAGTTCCTAGATGCTCGTATTTCAATATAACTGCGCACTGACATGAGTGCTTTTAACAATGCGTGACTAGGATTATATTTTCTTTGTTACTTGTATTTAAATGCATTATCAAAGGGAATGCATTTCTTGTTTTTTTCTCTCAATCATTTGTTTCGACAATTGAGATGGGTATTACGATACCCATGTGTGAGTGTCAACTAAGGATCTCAATATTGAGATATCTCAAAAACAAATGCTTTACATTTCATGAATCATCTTTATTGGAAATAAACTCTTTTCCTTCCTGTGCACAGTTGCAAATCAGTGTGTACGTGAATCAGCTATGATACTTTGACCGAAACATGAAAGTTTCGGTAACATAAACTTCGCTTCCACGATCGAGTTGGCTACCATGAAGGTGTTTCCGTTCCCTTCCATAAATGCTTATTAATGTCTTCATGAATGATTAACCCTTTTTCCATCACTTGATGAATATTGGCAATAAAACTTGAGGAAATGAGCAGCATTGGGTATCTAGTTTTAGTTGTTTACTGTCATTGATCACGACATTGTTGAGAAGTGCATCAATAATTCGGGTCACTGTACCTCGCTCCCTTTTCAACGCGCATTTGTTAACCTTTTAAGTGGCGGCTTGAAGATTTCAGTAGAGGATTTTTATAATCTGAACTAAACTTTTTCTGATTGTAAATTACTTTAAAGCATTCTTTTGCTGCTGCACACATTCAAATTTCGTATTTTTCAAGCTGGGAATTTTCTCAGCGAGGTTTGCGCGTTTTCTATCGTGCGTCTTATTCGCCCTTAGTGGCCTCTGAACCAGCATTTTTAATATGTTTATTTTTATTCAGCTTGACGTAATGATGTGTGCATTAGATGACCGTACATGATAAGTGCATCATGCGCCGTAATTACTAGTCTCGCTCAAGCTCCGTTGAAAGTGTCCATTTGTTAACATTTAAAAAAGGTTTTTAATTTTCTCCTAAATAAAGATTGGCGGGGTAACTCGAGTTAGAGAATCAAAAAAGAGAATGAATTAAAGTATGCTAAATTCGTTGGCCACACAAAATATTTTCCACACTGTCGTTGGGACTTCCGTTAGAAAGAAAGTTCTCCAGTGCGAAAAACCCCGTTGCATTCATTATCGTTGGCTACACAAAATATTTTACATAGTGTAGGTGAGGCTTCCATTAGTAAGAAAGTTCTCCGGAGAAAAAAAAACTGTTACATTCGTGTCCGTTGGCTACGCAAAATAATTTTCTTACCGTCATTGGGGCTTCCATCAGTAAGGAAGTTCTCTAGGACGTGATAAGTCAAAACAGATTCATTCGCGTACACAGTGGAACACACAGGGGCAGCTAAATATCCGATTTGGCAGAGAGTGTTCCAATGCATCCAAGAATGGGCACCTGAAAGAAAAAGCAGAAGTCAGTGAAACAAGATATCTAAAGCAAGTAGGAACAGTAGTTCCTTAAACTAGACCCCTGAAACAAGTAATAATGAGTTATAAGTGATTCCGGGTATCGGAAAAAAGCAGCAATTGGAAGCAGGCATCTGAAACAACTATAGCCTCAATAGTTGCTGGTGAAAATTACGGGGGTTGGAATACATGGGTAACAAAAATCGTTACTCGTCGGCAAAAATATCAACGTAACTATTTATATTTGACACATGTAATTGTGCGCAGTAAATGAATTTTATGAGTGTTTACACTAGAATATCCGTTCTGAAAAATTAAGCATGAAAGCTGTCTTAAATCATTTATTATACGTTCTTCAAGTGTCAATAAGCGAAAGCTAATTTTCTCGCGATCCTCGTCTTCCGGAAAGCATTTAATTGAGTGGACAATTGCAAATTTCTCTCGAAATTCCTCTGTTGCAACATTAGAGAAGTAGCACATGATTAGTTCATAATAAAAGTGCAAAGAAACACGTATTTATTGAGATCATTATCTTATTTAAGAAAGTCATTGAAAATAAATGTTTGGAACGTTTCGACCTCCTGGGTCATTATCGACGTGGAAACGAGTAGAAAAATGTTGTCAAATGTCAAATGCAAATCAAAATATATCAATCATTGGAAAAAAAACAGATAAAGGCACAAAAAACGACTCACTGATAAAAAATAGAAGTGTTGCGTTTCCAATGATAGGTTTATACGAGTATGTTAGGTGATTGGTTCATACCATTCGGAATAAATAGTCAACATTGTGGTCCTATTGGTGATGTAGAGTCGGAAGTACTGCAAATCGGCCATAGGCTGCACCCAAAGGTCTGTTCTGGGCCCTCTCGTTTTTAATCTTTGAAAACGATATGGTTAAATCTAAGTTTTTTAAATTCATATTTTTTCCGACGACAGCAAGCTTTCTACGGCTCTTCCTAATGGAAACCCCATTGCAATTGAGGAGAGAATAAATAGCAAACTGCAAAAAGTTTCAATGCTGCTCATAGCGAGTAAAATGTATCTCAATACCAATAAGACCAAATACACTATATGCCTTTAGTAGCAGAATACGTGTCTTCTGTTGCATCATGCCTGATTGGTGATAGTCGCATTGAAGGAACCAACTTCTGAAGGTTCCTGGATAAAAAAATTGAATAAAATCGAACCATAAATAAGCATATTACATGTATCAGCACTAATCTATCAAAATTAGCAGGAATCCTTAAATTAAGTAAAACCTATTTATCTTGAAAATCATTAAATAATACTTTATGAAACGCTCAATTCCCCATTTTCACTAGGCAAAGTAGAATCGTGGCGAGGAACTTATACAAGTAAAACTAATTTGTTCACTATACTAAGCAATCATAAGCAAGGTGAGAAAGCTAGGACACGATGCCCACGCCAATGATCCATTCAAAAATTTGAAAATACTCAAGTTTCTGTATCCCCACTAGCTCTCTATATTTTGCTTGTAAAAGGTTCACAAATTATTAAACAATTATTACCTGCACAAACTGGTCATCATGATCGTATAAAACGAAATTTCAGTAAATATTTCCGTTACTTCATAATTATTTAAACGAACGATCTCAACAGAGTTTCTTCTTCCTTGGAACCAAGACTTAGGCAGTATTTTATCCTTGCTGAAATCTGAGTAAAAATCATACAGAGCCTTCAAAACGAATCAATATCTCTATTTTCATAAAAATACTGGAGACATTATGAAATAAAGTCAAATATTTCCTTCTGAGTGATTCAACCCGATAGGGTAATTAACAAAGTTAAGAAACCGATTCGAAAGTTATGAAACGATTCCAAGTATTTCCTAAAAAAATACTGCTCTCATTGGGCTCATTTTAATTCCCACTGTTACCATTAGCAATGCATTGATCCGTCTTGTGTGCGATTATTTTGAGTGTGCGATGTTTCATACACTGCGTGTCAAATTATTTGCATTTTTTTCAATTATTTCAGAAACCATTTGATATAATTGCATGGAAATCTCAGGGAATGTTGACGATATTATTCCGCTATTACGGTTAACAAATTAAAGGCTTCAAATCAGTATTAGTGTATAATATGGCACTAATTACGAATATCGGATGATCTACATAAGTGTGCCAAATTATTAACGAGGTTAAGAAAAAACACAAGAAACCAATAGCTTTTTTACTGCTCTGATTTTCCTGGATATACTGTAAATAACTCACAAACATCAAATGAACTAGTGAAAGTGCTGAGAACACAATAAATGCACTCTAAATTTCTACCTTTATATTATTAGTATGGGATAGGCATTCCTTTCTTAGAAATGCCCTGAAAAAGTCGCTGATTCATTGAATTCGTTAAAGTTGTGATTTCATCAGAAGTTATTTCCAGTAATATCACATCGAGGGCATCCCACAACTCATCCTTGTCCTTGAAAAATTGGCTTCCAGTTGCGTAAAGTCGTCCCTTCGTGAAGCTCCACAGGTTCTCTATTGCGTTAAAATCTGGGGAATTCGCGGGCCACTCCATCTTTCGGAGCCCAGTGAACCTCATTTGTTACAGATACTCCTTAGTTTTGTTTGCTGCATGTGAGGGAGCATAATCCTGCAATAAAACAATGGTTTTTCTAAACGTCAACCTTTGTTTCTTCATCCATGGCTGAAGGTGCTTTTTCACATAAGCTATTTAAGCATCCGATGTCATTTTCACGCCTTCTGGGACTTTCCATGGACCAACCAAGGTACCTCCGACAATACCATCCAAATCATGATCCCACCACCACCTTGTTGACGCCTTAAACGATGATAGCGATCTCGTCCATCTAGGTCCCATCCCTTGCTCCAACCATCCGGACCATCAGGAGTGCCACGCCTTTCATCCGTGAACAAAACTTTGGAAAAGTCAGTCTTCAAGTTGTCTTCTGCCCACTTCAATAGATTTTGTACATAATGTTGCTTCAATGGCGGCTTAGTCACAAAACAAACATCGGCATCTTAGGATGCTTTATTTCCAATCAAGCCTGATACATATGATCTTAAGCGTTGTTTTTTCAAATGTCTTATAACTAACACTATATATAGGACACCATGACG
>JACJUY010001628.1:19087-101879 GCA_014220935.1 Platorchestia sp. MABIK
AGGTGTAACCCTCAGATGAGCGCAGGTGTAACCCTCACATGGGCCGAGATATTACCACATGAGCGGAGGGTTGTCACATGAGTGCGCGTAGAGATGCGTTTGAAACATTAGATCAGTTCATTATAGGTAAGTTTTTTATCGACAATATATGGGATATAAATATGTAAATTATTTACGTATTTGTTTTCAATGTTTTTCATATATGTTTGTGATTGTTAATGATATCTATTCACTGATTGCCACGAAATTAGCCATTTTACACAGCTATATTTTACCCACAAGGCGATCATCTTCACTCTTTTTGTGGGTTTTGATGTTCCCTATTTTTGTCCCCTCAGGGGGATACAACTATTGTGTCTATGGGAATTAGCGCTCCCAGGGGGACTATGTGAGGGCCCGAGCTAAGTAGGTAGGCAGGCTTCCTTTTGTCGAAATAACATAGGTTTTTGTTCTGTTACGGACCATCTTTTTTCGGTTCACTGCTGTCCTGTTTTTTCAACACCTACTACTTTCTTCTTGAACTTTGATCTTGTTTCATAAACTTCTTTCTCATCTTACTGTTTCTATGCCCTTTCTGCGTAGATTCCACGTTCCCTAAACTCCATGCTAAATGGTGCCTTCTTCCTTCCTCTCTTTGGATCGCCTTTGTAGCGGATAGGGAGGCTTAAACTAACTAATAATCTAATCATCCCTATTTTTGTGTTGCGTTAACATTTGACTCGCTTTTTGTTGAAACGTACGCTTGGAACCGAGGTCTCTGACATTGCGCCTAGCACGCTGTTGGGGAGCCTTCATTTCAGTACTGCGCTTCTACTATCCAACTCTCGACTAAGTCTCGCATTTTTTCTCGTGAAATTTGATGTTTAATCAGTCGCCGAATACCAGGTAGTCAATCTGATGAACGCTAGCATTTGAGTTGTGCGCCGATGTGCATTGTGGATCCTATGCGTCGTGTTATTGCAAAATTAAATTTTTTATTGAGAACTACATCGTGTTATTTGTAAACGTCAGTGGGGAACAACGGCCCTGTACTTCGAAATGCGCTGTGTTGACGGTGAGTTCTGGCGAATCTTTATGGTGACTGTATTTGTAGCTTAGCGGCATTGACGTTTGCTCTCTTTCAACTTTATCGGTGTCCACTTCTAGTGTTTTTGTTGTATCTTCGATGAGTGAACATAGTGTGGGGCTTTGGGCTAGTGCTCGTTTTTACATGAAATGTTTAGCTCGGCCTTCTAAATGGGCTAGGCTATAGGGAAGTGACTTAGTGTGGTCGATGTCAGAGTTATTTGTACGACTTACTTCTACTGAGTGACTAACCGACAAACTTCGAGTAGTTTTTCGTTGTGAGCTTTGATCAAAGTATGCATTAACATATTTGTCTCCTAAAACGTTACTTTTATGTTTTGAATTTGAACTTTTTTATTTCAAACTTGAGTGCTTTTTTAGTATACGCTACCAAATCTATTCGTAACCCAGAAATACGTCATTATTTTCTCTCTTACAAATGTAGGAGTTGGAGGTGCATTAATCTTTCATATACGTATATTTTTGCAACGCAATACTCTGTCGAATCATTCAACATTTGACGCAATGGTTTGTCCCGCCGGCCTGGTGTTTGTTTTACCCTCGGCCTCCAGGCACACGTTCGGTGAATATTTCATGAATACTGTCATGAGCGCTGGCGTGCTGCTGCTGCTGCAGGTCGCGTTCTTTGACCGCCCAGCTCAGTCCTGCATGCAACCATCCATAGGCCCACGGTGCCGCAGAATAAAAGATTCCCTATTCATTATTCAATGAGTTATGAAGTAGAAGAGTCGCATGAAACCCGATTTCCAATTTATTGACGTCGTAGTGGTTCAGTTAGCAGGGTGTGTTCTTTTAAGTGGTCTCAGCTGCGCTACGGAGAAAAGCACGCAGTGTAGCCGAGTTGAACTATCAGACTTGCCGCTACGACGACTACTGTTTGAACAAACATATTGAGGGAGCTCGTTCGCGCGTTGTGTTAGCTGCTATAACAAAAATACAATTGCTCATTCCGTTAGATTTTGTTCGCTGAACACGATTCGTGCTCTGTTCGTATGTTGTGTGATCATGTTCATCATATTCAACTTTTTTTCGACATTTTTGTTTCACTAGTTGAACTTTGAGAGGTTTGTAAAACAAATCGATTCTGACTCCGGATAAGTAGTAATACCTTCTGTCATTTCTGAAGTCGGCTTGGTAAATATCCCGTAGTAAGTTTCGGACTTCTCTCTGTTGTACTGAATATTTAACACTTTGACTGCGACGTTCGTCACCGGTGGTACACGGAGGTAATTTTCATAATGCTGCTGAGACCAGTAGTCGCAAACTCAATTTTCCTAAATACTTAATCAAAGCTAAATGAAGGTACGATCCAGTTCATGTTTGGTATTTTCAAAATAGCTTACTACAATTGACTTTAAAGTTGAGTTTGGTATTGAACTAAATATTTAGTTGCCGCAGTCAAAGTGTTGAGATGATGAACCCAATTTGAAACCGTGTGTATTTATGGCAAAATGGTGTAATTACACGAAGTTAGGAATGAGTTTTTGGATTATGCTTTTCACGTGCAGCTCTTTCAAGCAACACGCGTTTTGTTCATGAGAGATTCGTCGTTGGGAAGAGACGTGTTCATTTCTACACGGCTCCTTCTATTTGGTACTCCACGCATTGCTTCAAGCGGTCGTCACTGGGTGAGGATGTAAGAGGGAAACGGTTCCGTAGTCATCAGCTGAAACTTTCATGCGCGGCGTTAATTGATCTCTGTTGGAAGTGTCAACTTGAGACTTCCATATTTTGTTCGAGGCGTGAACATTCATTATAGGACTTGATAAATAAGATCTACTATGTTCTAGAAGAAATAAAGAGATCGAGGAGCATTTTAACACAATTAAGTGAGTAAACTTTACGTGTCTCCTCTACAATCGCTCAACATAGCTATTACTAGTTCGGCCAGTGGCTTAATTTTTTTACAAGTTATCAATTGAAGCTCATTTTGCATGCGTTAAGCGTGTTTACCTTCATTTTGCTCAGTGTCAGTGTAGGGATTTTGAATTATTGGCGCCCTCTAACCAGCGCCCCACGTACTCGCGTCAGCAGTTGTGAAGTTTTTGATCTTTTCGTTTACCGAATCAGATTTCGCTGATTGTCTTATTTTGGGGATATCCTCACCGAGTCATTTATGGTCGAATCACTGAAATAGAGCTTTTTCTCGTGCGAACTGGCCAAATAAGCATGTTCAGTGATAAGGACTCGAGTCATCGTGTTCCTCAAGGATGTCTTTCGGTCCTACATCCTTGAATCAGGAGGATGCAAATTGTAGGTCTTTTCACGGCTAAGTTTGCGGGACCTAATTTTTCTTTTTTGTCTTCCCTTTTCACCTCATAAAGGTTACTGATATCGCGTTTTCAATTGCCTTTGTATTTTGGGTTTTTAATTCTATTTCCGTTATTGTTGCATGGTTTTAATATTTATTTCCCCTCAGGGGGATACAACTATTGTATCTATGGGAATTAGCGCTCCCAGGGGGAAAATGTGAGGGCCTGAGCTGAGAGTTAGGTAGGCCTTCTTTTTGTTGAAATAAAATGTTTTTATTTTGTTACGTTAAAGACCACCTTTTTTCGGTTCACTACTGTCCTGTTTTTCAGCACCTCTAACTTTCTTCTTTAACTTTTATCTTATTTCATGAACTTCTTTCTTAACTCACTGTTTCTATGCTCTTTCTGCATAGATTCCCCATTCTTTTATCTCCATGCTAAATGGTGCCTTTCTCCTTCCTCTCTTCTATACGCTCTTTTTTGTGGTTAGGGAGGCTCAAACTAACTTTTAATCTTAATCTCTTAATTTTTATTTTTCTCTTATTCATGTTGACCTAAATCTCGACGTTATTTTCTTTAGCATTCCGTAGCGCGCTGCACCATCAACTGAGAAAGGAATCATCTCTTGCGCTCGAGGTAGCAGAGTGTCATCTCTGATAAGCTCGCTTTCCTCAAATAGTGGAAATGCAGGATTAGTATCTGGGGATTTATGATATTAGTATTGCTCAAATTTTTACAAAATGTTATGGTCATTGGAGTTGATTTTATGCAATAGATACCGAGCTTTATAGCCATTGATTGTGACAGTTATTAAATGTTTTTCTGATCGATCAGATGGTATCGCTAAATATCTGATCTTCATTAGCCGACAGTGAGACTACGCTGCCTACATAAGTGTTTGTTTGCAAGCACGTAGACTTTCACTCCATTTCTCTGTTGAGTGGCCATCAAAGCTATGGTGTTGGTACCTATGTACCGTTTATGGAGGGGCATGTTTTCTGGTAAAAATGTTCAAGTTTGACCTTTTTTCCAGTAAAATTTAACTGTAAAGAGACTACTCAGCGTTTTACAGCTAGGTACTGGTTTTTAGCAAGGTGTACGTGCTCATTTTTCCCGTTGTGATAAATCCAGAAAAATGTGTTCACTCATTCGTAGTTTCGTCCTCGGTATACAAGCACCGAGCAAAAAAGTTTAAACCAAAAGAACCAGATGAAGGAAGGGATCGTGATCGTAAGAGTTGTACCGTGTGTGTCAACAGGGATGCAAACGTTACTCTTCCATATAGCCTTTATTGTTCATTCTTATCTGAAAAAACCCAAACTTGAAAGCATTTTGTCGTGAAGAAGAAGTGAAAATGGCAACAACGATTGACGTTGATGTAGCGATGGGCGAACTTTTCCGTTTATTGATCCTTGTATTGATCGGCATGCGAGCGCTGCTACAAAACGTCGTCTGATGAGCGACAACCGGGCATGCTGCGGCTCCTGATACCGCCACTTTTTGTAACGGAGCTCGTGGCACACGTGCTAACACCGTCGCCATTATTTTCCCAAATGTCCTACCAATTTCTCGTACAGGTGGCAGCATGAGTTTTTTTGAGTCCACTTAGAAGAACTCAACGCTACTAGCTTTACAGGTGCGACGACTTTAATTGTTCTGAAATCCTGCCTCTGCTTGTTTGCGGTACTGCCGTCCATGGAACAAAAACGCAATAGGTTCTTAGTCCAGTGTTGCCTGTAGCGTATGTTTAGCCGTGCATATGCACGCTACACAACGCCTAAATACTTCTTGCTCCCTTCGGTGGGATGTACTATTGTATAGACGGGAATTAGTGCTCCTAGGGGAAAAATATGAGGTCTCGAGCTGAGAGTTAGGCCTTCTTTTTGTTGAAGTACAAAAAGTGTTTTGTTGAAAGACCATCGTTTCTCAGTTCACTATTCTTTTTTCAGCAGTTGTAACTTTTTTCTTTTATTTTACTTTTATTTTATAGCATCACTTCTTAACTTACCACTTATACACGCAGGGGGTCTTGTGTAGAACACATTTTGTGCATATATTCCTCATTCCCTTTGACTCTATACTGAATGGTGCCTTCATCCTTCCTCTCTTTAGAACGCAGTTAGGGAAGCTTAAACTAAATTATCTAATCTAATACTTGACTTGCGGTCACTTGATGTACGAGTTCATTTTTCGATGCATATTTTTTTAAAGTTGAATGGGAAACTGAAATAAGAACAAGGTTAGACATATGCCCTAATCCGTTATAAGAAAAAATTTTCACCTCCGAACACGCTCTATTTGGGGTGATTTATTATAATGAATGCCAATTAAAGACATTGTTTTTAATTTATGTACGTTTTTAGTTTGTTTCATTTCAACAAAAAGCCATTAATTCATTGATTCTTTATAATCAAAGCTTGTAGGAGAAACTACGATTAATTAGAATGTGTGGGATAGAAAATGAAATGAATAATATTCTCCCAAATTAGAGAACGAAGACTTTTTAGCTATCCTTCACCGATCGCCTCGAGGGATGCAACTTTTGTATCAATGGTAATTAGCTCTCAAAACGAGAAGTTGGGAGATCAGAGCTAGATGTCAGTAGGCATTCATTTTGTTAAAATATTATAGATTCTTTATTTTATTAGGGACTTTTTTATTCAATGCTCTCTAGTTTTTCAGCACCTATTACTGTCTTCTTCAATTCTACCTTCTTTCGTAAACATCCTTACTAACTTGCTGTTCCTATGCGCAGGTGGTCTTGTGTGCTAACACCTCGTACATAGTTTCCCTTTCTTTTAATTCCATACTAAATGTTTTTTTCTCTTTTCTCAGTTTGCAAGAGTTGTTATGGGTAGGGAGGCTCAAACTAACTTACTCAATCTAATCCACCACTGGTTATTGATCTACTGTGAAGCTACGTGAATTCTTGAGTCCCAAAGGATCATGTAGGGAAATAAAGCAGGACTTCATTGACAAGTTTAGGAGCTCGTGAATTTATCGAGGTGGTCGTGACGTCATGTGGCTGTATTGATCTGCCTGCCTCATCCCCCTCTGCCTGACAGCTGCCTCCAGCGCTGCTTGTATCCGCTTCCCTCTCGGTCTGTCTGTCTCCTTATTTCAATTTGTTCCACATTTCAGCAGTTCGTGTGACCGACTCTGTGTTTTTGATTTCTTATTCCATGAGGTTGCGAAGCCGACGCTGTATTCTCAATCTTATTTCATGAGGTTTCTTAGCCGCCACGGTGTTTTCACATCTACTCCATGAGGCTTCCTGAGGTGAGCGATACTTTTGCTGTTACATTCCATGAGCTTTGTTGACCGACGCAATACTTTGGTTATCACATGCCATGAAAGTTTACAGAGCGACGCGACACCTTGTTATTCCGCGAAGTTTTGTGATACTTTGGCGCCTTAATGATGCTCTGTGACCGTGGCGTAGCAGCGTATATTAACACGTTCGCTGCCCCTGGACGCACATGTGCGTCTCTCATGTTAAGTAAGGTTGTAAGTAGCAAAGTTTAAAAAACGATTTTACTGCTCGAAAGAAAATTGTATCTTTGTAACAAGTGTAAAAATGTAATAGCAGGATGATATTTTACCTCGTGCTCTTAAATCTCTTCTAAAAAAAAATGTTGAAATAATTGAAATGCTGTTCACACCGATACGTAAATGAGCAATTTACCTAACGGTACTCTAATGCCACAATCGGCAGTCAACGTGTTGAAGGGATTCTTTTATGTAATTCAATTTTTCGTTGCTTCACTTGACATTTGTATTAGTTCCTTCTGCCATATTGCCGCATGATTTAAATTAGTGCTTTGAGAGCTTTCATTCCGACGGAGTTCTGTGACAAATTTTCTATCCGTTTGATTTCTCTCTTATGAAAGACTATGGTCAATTTGACAACTTTCTGATTGGACTATTCCAATGACGCTTTGTGACAGAGACATTTTTTTAGATTAATACCCCTATAAAATTTAAGGCTGATTTTACGTTTGGATAAGTCGGAAGCTATTTACGTATTCTTCATTTAATAATGCATATACGAATATGTGCATTTCTAATACGCATGTAATTTTTAGTTCTATTTTAATGATTTTGCCAGAACACTGACATAATAGTAGTTACCTCACTCAGCACGATCTGGATCTCTCCATTATTTGTCAGAAACAGAATTTGACTTGTTCACCGGTTAGCAATGAAGTTTTTCTGTAATTGACTGTGCTGACCCCTTTTAAACTCGTACGATTCTTATCTCGTGGTCTATGAGGAAACTATTTAGAGTTTTTGAGTTGAGTATTTAGTTTTAGCCTTAGTTCTAGGAAATCGGTGTCTCTTGTAGGTTCCTCGGTAATAAGTCAGAGTTAGCTAGGCTTGCTGCATAAGTCAGCCGGTTAAAGTATTGTTCAAGGATGTATAGAATTCCTGAGCTATACTTGAAAAAAGTGTGGAAGAATGTTGAAGGAAGAAGGAATTAGTGGAGTACTGATACTGCAGTGCTTGTCGTTTGTGCTCACTGCGAAGTTTGCCTTCCTCAGAAGCTTACCTTGCAACTCGCCTCTACCGCGAGAGTTCCCGTGTTAAGAGTGTTGTACGCTTAGTTGCCGTTTTGCTCTTTAGAATAGCTTAGGCTTTGCACACTACTTAAGCTCTCTCTTGTGAAGGCAACTTCCTATTCGTATATCTTTTCTCATTTTTTCCAAGTGGTTCATTCTAGATGTTGAAACCAGAAGTAACCGCACGCTAACAATTAGCTGGCTTCAGTTGCCTCACCTCCTCACTTGGTAACTATGACACGGTTGAGCTGAAGTTTTATCTACTGTACAAGCCTCCCGTATTTCATGGTACTCGCTTTAGTACGGAAAATAGACTCCGTATAAATCTGCATACTGAAGCGATGCCAGCGCTAGTCGACCGTGTTCCGTAAAATTGTTCGTATGGGAAACAAGATCTGACCCAAACAAGGCGAGCGAGTGGCAAGGTGTGAGCAGTGTTGGAACTCTGCAGTCATTGATCTGCGCTTTTAAAGAGGAGTTGCAGTCGGACCCGTGCGTGTTTGTGTTGCGTGCCGGTACTTCTGTTCCTCTCGTGCATGAGACAATAAGTGCTCTGAGGAGAGTACCTCAGTGCACGCCGTGGGGGTAAATCATCCCTCAAAAGGAGGGAGGCTTTTCCTCGGTAGTGTGCAACCATTGTACCTTTGGCAATTAGCGCTCATAGGGGGGAACGAGGTCCCGAGTTAAGAGTTAGGAGGGATATGTGTTGGAGTAGAAAAGGTTTCTATTTTGCTACCCCCTCGAGGGATACAAATATTGTATCTACGGGAATTAGCGCTCCGAGGGAGAATACGTGAGAACTCAAGCTCAAAGATAGGTAGGCCTTATGTTGAGGTAGAATAGGTTTTTGGTTTTGTTTCGAACCACCTTTTTTCGGTTCACTGCTGTCCAGTTTTCAGTACCTATTATTTTCTTCTTCAACTTTTATCATTTTCATGAACTTCTCACTCACCTTGCTCTTGCTATGGACCTTGCGCATAGATTCTGCGTTCCCTTAACTCCATACCAAATTATGTCTTCCTCCTTCCTCTCTTTGGAACGTCTTTGGTGTGGTTAGAGAGGTTTAAACTAACATCTTATCTATGTTGAAACGGATCTTTTTCGGTTCGCTGCTGTTATGTTTGTCAGCGTCGACTATTTCCTCCAACTTTTATTTTATTTCATCAACTTCTTTCAATCTTGCTGTCTCTTTACGCAGGGTACAAGGATGTACCTTGTGCATAGGTTCCCCGTTTTTTAATTCTGGACTGAATGATTGCTTCTTTCTTGGAAAGACCTTTTAGTTGTAAGGAAGACTTAACTGACTGGAAATATAACCTACACTCTGGTAGGGTGCCTTCGTGAGTTTCATTCCATGAGCTTGTGATGGAGTCTAACATGTGCTGTGTACGGAGAGCAAGACGCGGCAGAATGATCATTCTGATAGCTTGCTTTGTGTAACATAAAAATTTAAATGAACGTAATCGGCCTTTGAAGTTCTTCATCTAAAGTAAGTTTTTTATAATGAACAAGCTTCTATGTTTGAATACTCCATTTTAGGCAGCTTGTGTGTTTGAAACGAACTGCTTCCCTAACCGTGTTCGTAACGTGCTCCATGTTGACTTGGTTCAGGTGCTCGGCGAGCGAGGTAGAGGAGAAGGTGTCCGAGTTCCGTGCGATGCTGATAGCGCGAGAGCAGGCCGGCCAGCGCACCTCCGTCACTCAGAAAGACCAGCACGGCAGGCCTGTGTGAGTACCTACACCTACCCTTCTCGTGTATCTCCAGTCTATTTGCAGGTGTCCGCGGCAAATGTGTCCTCTAATATGTAGTATTAGGAATGATATGTAGATAGGGTACTGTACATCAGTTCAATTTCGATGTATTGTTTTTTAACTTTTGTCTCTTTAAAACGCAGCTCAATGAACATCAGCGGATTTTCTTCGTCAGTTGTCTACCGTATCTGAGATGAATGATATAGTTTAAAATTAATGGACAGTTTGCGTGGACACCCTGTTTACTTGTAAAATAAAACGTGTTGTTTGGTATCGTCCGCACTTGTAAGTACCAACATCATGCCATTCAACCGTTTTGTGAGTGAAACATGGAGGGGAATTAAATACTTTCATTAACCAAATGATGCAAAATTAGAGAGAATTCCCACTCGCTGTATTATGGATGCAATCTATTACACAAATTCATTGTACGAAAATATTTCCCAAATTGTTATATGCGCAACTCGACCCAACAAGTCGTGGATGGTCAAGTTTTTCATAATTATGAATCTGAGTAAATGACTAACGCAAGTGTTGAACATAATGAACTTAAATTTTTGACGGGCCGCGTACTCGAGATCTGAATCAAACACCATGCCGCCAGTACTTTCTACGGCTGGTTAGTTTCCCATTCTGATGTGTGGGGTTATGAGTATCTGGGATACGCTCCAGCTAACATGATTGCTTAATACTGGCTCGTGTGAGTGAAAACGGTATGATTTTTGTATCTTTTCAACTCCTACCGGGTGACTGTGCGTGATTGGCATCTGACGACACGAGACCTGTGTAGGAACCAGAAAGTGGGCTACTTGACTCGTTTCTGTTCCCATGTTCTTTTGAAAAACGCGCTTGTAACGAGGTTATGCTGTTTATGTTCCCGAGATGCAGCCTCCAGTCAGTCCTAGTGGTGGCAGTGCGGTTTCACTACACACGGCAACATGAACATCGCTTACTCGAAAGGCTCGCTTGGTATGAGGCTGGTGTTTTATTTTAAAATTTGATCTGGCCTAGGTGCATCGACTTTCTCTACGTATGCTAGGACTAAGTCATTGACGTACAATTTAATGCTGAATCTGAAAATAAAGTCATTTGATTTGAGGCTTAAAGTACTTTTGTCTGTACCTCACCGCCTAGCATTACACGGTTGAGAGTTGAATTCTTGGAGCATTATCCGAATCCCTGTTGTATCCGTATCCGTATTTGTATCCATTAGCCGTATTCCTGTTGCTGAGGAATGGAGTTGAAGTGACAGCATTTGCAATCACGTAGGAGGCGAGTGCCAAGTAATCAATTTTGCTTGTAATGTTTTATCTTTTTGTTCTCTGAACACAGCATATCTGTGCCTATATCTCAGAACGATGGCTAAACCAAAGACCACGCAGGGCTTGTACCGCTCGAGCGTGTGGGACGGTGAGTGGTGTTATGCGCGGCAGTTCTGTGCTGCTTATCTATCCCGTCATTACGCTGCACTTTTATAGGGTGCTCAAGAGGCTTTCTTGTGCGTGTTTGATTGGTTCGGTAATCAGTTTATTGCTTGAAGAAGGCACGCGCTGTTTGTGGAGTGAATATTTCACACAATGAAAATAAACATGCAATGCCGCTATCGGGACATGCATGTGCCGCTTAAAGGGACATGCGCCATGTGGGAAACATGCAGGGGCTGCGTACAGGACATGTGTGTGACTCGTGAGCATTATACACGCGACGCGCTAGAAACATGCATGTGCTGCATAAACAACACTCGAAAGCTGCTGCTTTACTGAAAGCTAATTACCGCCGATCGTATTCGACGCTTTCGCGTAAGTATTCAGTCTGAGATCCGTGTTGGTCCATGTGTTATGTTCGCGGCTTGATTTTTCCGAAACCCGCACGTGTGCGACCTCGCTATTGCTTGGCAATTGTGTTGGCGATGCAATCCTCTTACGTACCGTGGCCATAAGGAAACAAAAGTGTGCTTTTTCCTTATGTTTTGTACAAACTCTGAGTTTTTGGGAAGTTTTGCATCGGATCTGAGACGACTTACGCGCCTGGAGCGCGTTAGTTGGGAGGCGGTGACGCGTAAGTCCTCGTGACGAGATCGCCGTGACGCTCAGCCTGCCAAAGAGGCTTAGCTCTCGCTGCCTCCTCTCTTGTCTCCCCTGTGCAGCTTCTTGCTAACTTTCGCGTCTTATCTGCCTTGTAATGGAGGCTACGAAAATTATTCTCGAGTGCCCACCGGATCACGAGCGCGCAAGTTTCTTGAGCCTTGTTTGTCTGGACAAGTTGCACAGTGGTGCATAAGGAGGAAGTTTTCTTGTATCTCCCGCCACGAGTGAGTGGGCCTTGAGTAGTGCTAGCAGTTGCGTTAAAACCAATGCATTAAGGGCTCGGTGCTTGTGATGCGCGCAATACTAGGCAAAAATGGATCAGAAGGTGGAGTTCCTGTCATGACATTTAGTCAAATTACGATAAATAAATATCATGTATCTGGTTATTTTTTGTCTGGACCTGAATAATAATAGTGATGATATACTTCGGCCCCATGGTTCTAAATTGGGTCTACAGATAAGTCTTAGCAATTGTTTTTTATGGCCTAGGGTTTATTTTATGTGGGGAAATGAAACTCGTAATTTCTGCTCAGAATTTGTGCATATGATTGCAGCTCTGCTAATGTTCTCAACTTCACTCAAATATAAAGGCTAATGAATGACTATTTTTTTTACTGAATTTTGCTGCTGGTTATCTTGGCACGTTGTAGGCTTGTATGGAGTGGGTGGGAGACTGTTGAATGCGATCAAGAGTTTCTACACTGATAGCAGAGCATGTGTGAGAGTAGGGAATGAGGTGAGTGAGTGGTTCCCAGTGTGACATGTGTGAGATAGGGATGTGTGATGTCGCCGTGGTTGTTTCATTTGTTTATGGATGGTGTGGTGAGAGAAGTGAATGCCAGAGTGTCGGGAAAAGGTGCGCAGTTGGGTGGGACAAAATGATTTGAATTGGGAAGTGTGTCAGCTGTTGTTTGCAGATGATACAACGCTTGTGGCTGATTCAGAGGAAAAACTGCGGAGACTGGTTGCAGAGTTTGATAGAGTGTGCGAAAGGCGTAAATTGAGGGTAAATGTGAATAAAAGTAAGGTGATGAGATGTTAAAGAGGTGGAGTGTTTGGAACTTTGGATCTGAGGATAAATGGTGATGTGTTAGAGGAGGTAGAACATTTTTGGTACCTCGGGTCACACGTGGCTGTGAAGGTTAGTATGGAAGTCGAAGTGAGGCATCGAGTGAGTAAAGGCTGCAAGACATTGGGTGTAATGAGGAAAGTTTTTAAATGCAGGAGTTTGAGTATGGGCGCTAAGAGAGGCACTGTTTGAAAGCTTAATCGTGCCAGTTTTGCTGTATGGAGCAGAGTCTTGGGGTTTGAGAGCAGCTGAGAGGAGGAAGCTGGATGTGTTTGAGATGAAGTGTTTGAGGAGCATGTATGGAGTAACAAGAAGAGATAGGATCACAATGAGTTGGTTAGGGGGCAGACGGGTGTTGTCAAAAAGATGAGCAGGCGGATGGATGAAGGAGTGCTTGGATGGTTTGGGCATGTTGAAAGAATGAAAGCGGAGCGGCTGGTAAAAAATATTTATACATCGGAAGTGAGTGGTATTAGAGCGCAAGGTAGACCACGGATGAGTTGGATGGATGGGGTGAAACGTGCTTTGGATGAGAGGGGTCTGACTGTGGACGTGGCGAGAGGGATGACTGCGGACAGAAGTGAGTGGAAACAGTGCATAGGAGGTAATTTTATTTATTTGACGCGTGACTGGAAGCCTGCCCGCGTGTGATGGGGTTGACCTGTTTTGTGCGAGGGGAGGGGCTGCACTCAATGAAGCGGTCGGAGTAAACCAGCTATGGCTGTCGGGCCTGACTGTGGAAGGTGGTTGTGCTGGGCTGCTGCTGATCCGGGCAGTTCTGGTGTGGCCATTGCTGCCTCTCTCGCCTCCTAGTGACTAAGGGTGATGATTGTGGCCTGCTGTCTTCTACCCTCCCGTAGGGAGGAGAAGCCTGGTATATGTATGTAAACTATGTATGTATGTAGCTGCTGGTTACCTTGGTTCAATGTAAGCCTGAACTTTTTGCAGTGCGTCATTCTGTGTTCTAAGGTCAAATAAGTTGCGCTCTCCTGCGGGCAGTGTATGCATGAACTCTCATTGTGCGGAAGAGTTTCAACGAGTTAAATTTGAGGCAGACTCTTGATACCAAAGTTTTCTTTCACGTGTAAAACTCGGGTCACGTCACGGTGCTTGGCTTTGCGCTGTTCAGATACTTGAATTCTTGGAGCCTTGTCCGTGGATTTTTATTGAGTTGACGTTCATACCTTTAGCTTCTCATAAAACTGCTTCTTACTGTACCGGGTGTCCCACGAAATTGTCCCGACTTTTTAATTGATTATATCTCCGCTTCAAATTAACATATTTGAATTTTTTTCGCAATGTAGTAAATTTTGTTTCCTTATCGAATAATTTGGGTGTCCCACATCTAAATTTGAGAGTGTGGGACACCCAATTGAACAATTAGTTTTTCTACCCCTTTCAGTAAATCAATTATTGTGAAAGTGGCTATGCAACCGATTTTCAAAAACTTAAATTATTCGAAAAGGAAACAAAATTTACTACATTGTGAAAAAAATACCATTCAAATGTGTTAATTTAAAGCGGAGATATAATCAATTAAAAAGTTGGGGACATATTTGTGGGACACTCGGTACAGTAAGAAGCAGTTTTATGAGAAGCTAAAGCGATGAATGTCAACTCTACGAAAGTCCACGGACAATGCTCCAAGAATTCAAGTGTCTTAACCACGTATGTCAAGCACCGTGACGTGATCTAAGTTTTACACGTGAAATAAAACTTCGGTATCAAGAGTCAAATTCAACTCGTTGGAACTGTTCCGCACCAGGAGGGTTCATGCATACACTGCCCGCAGGAGAGCGCAACTTACTTGGTGACAAAAGTGTTTTACGGATGTCCCTCAAGACATTTTTGTGGGATACTCGGTGTAGCATGTAAAGCGCAATATTAGCTTTTTTGCCAAAGTTTCTCCCTTATCGAATATTTTTTTATAGAAATGCGCATTTTTTCTTTTTTTTCGAAGGAAATGAATTCATTTGACTTTTTCTGCAGCTCGGAAGTGGAAGCCAGTCTTATTGCCTGGTTATCTCGATACTAATTACATCGTTTCTTGGAAGATGAACTTCAAGCATTCTTCAGATGCTCACCTAATTGACGGTTCTGTCATTTAGTGAGGGATTACTGGCATTACCAGCATTACTATTCTAAAACGTACCCCTCTCCGTCACTGAAAAGTTTAATTTTATGGAAAATGTCAAGCCTCGAGCTGAGGGCTTGAAACGTTTTTTTTTTTGTTGAAACAAAATAAGGTTTTTGTTGTGTTCAGTACTTGTTTTTTCTGGTTCACTGCTGTCCTGTTTTTCAGCGCCAATTATTTTCATCTTCCTCTTGTATTTTGTTTCATACGCTTTCTTCCTAATTTACTGTCAGTGAGCATAGGATCTTGTGTGAGAACACACCTTGTGCCAAGATTCCCCGTTCCTCTTCCTCCGAACTCAGTGGTGCCTTCATCTTTCCTCTCTCGGGAACATCTTTGTTGTGGTTCGGGAGTATAAAATTCTCCTAATCTAATCAAACTGTAATATTAACTCTTCACCGTTTGCGTGAAATTTAAAACCTACTTCCATGAACAGCTCTGATGCATTTGGTTTATTTTCAAATTTTTAGCCCAGTGTGTTCTTTAAAGTTCACTTCTGAGTGGGAGTTCTTCTCATCTAAACGCCGGTGAAAACCTGACGCTAGAGCTACATACACTAATGACGGTAGTTGTAGTAATGATACGAGAAACAAAAACAGCCTGTAGTTGGTAACGGAAACGATATGCAAGTGCCGAGAGATGCGATGTTTTGAGCAAACTACTGCTGGATGTCGGCATGAGATGCTGCAGCGCGAGTGTTCCGTCCTTGTATCGATTGTTGGAAGCTGGAGCTCGTGTGTGTGCAGGGGTGGGTGCGGGTGTGAGGGAGCGAGGTGGGAGGGCTGCGAAGTGGAGAGGAGGGAGTGCTTGGTGTGATTAAAGTGTCCGAAAGCGGGGGCCGTGTATTGGAGGGGGGGGAGGCGAGTTGCCAGAGGCACTACGAGTCCAGTATTCGTTTCGTCAGGCAATAGGATTTATTTTCAACAAAGTTCGTCGGTTGCGTTCTTCGTGAATCAAATCAAGGCATTTTGCGGAGCGAGCGCAGTATATCTGAACTTAGGATCAGAAGTTTCGCATCGTGAAAGACTTCAGGGTTTTTGTTGTGTAATAAATTGAATTACTCACGCTAGCCATCTCTTATCTAAAAACATTCTTGAATTTTCTGTTGAACTCTGTCTGAAAAGAATTTTCAAAACTTGTTCTATTGTGGAATCACTCTAGCTAGCCATATGTCATTTAAAAAATTGATTGAATTTCCTGATGTAAAAAAGAAAAGAATTTTTAAACTTTTTCTTTCGACCAAAATACTAATGAAAATTGATTTCGTGGCTTCGATATCAAGACTTCGCAAAGAAGACTTGAATTTTTCAGTTTAATTTTGTGGAGGATTGAGCTTTATTTTTACCGCAGTGGGAAATTTTGGACCTTTGAATCATTTCTCCAATTTTTCAATTGCTTAATTCGATGTGAACATTTGGTAAGGTTAGTAAACGGGTGTGGCTCGTGTGCCAACATCACATCGCACTTACCTGCCGTTAATGTCATCTTTATTCATTCAGCCAGGTCCATTTTTCAATTCGTTCATTTTCGATGAGTTCTCCTCTCGGTATCTAGAAATACATTTCCCTTTTGTAACTTGGGCCTGAATCCCCTCAGGGGGGTTACAACTATTGCATCTATGGCAATTGGCGCTTCAGGGGGAAAATGTGTGAAGGCCGAGCTGAGAGTTAGGTGGACATTTTTGTTGAAATACAAGATTTTTTGCGATGTTAAGGACCACCTTTTTCGGTTCACTGCTGTCCTGTTTTTCAGCACCTACTACTTTCTTCTTTAACTTTTATCTTGCTTCATGAACTTCTTTCTAAACTTACTGTTTCTATGCTCCTTCTGCATAGATTCTGCCTTCCCTAATATCCATACTAAATGGCGCCTTCCTCCTTGGAAGGCACCATATATGTTTGACATCATCGTTTGTCAAAATGTAGAAAAATACTTCAACATTCATTTTAACATCATACTCTCTGCACATGAATCAGCTTACCGTAGCAACAGTGAACGCGGGACACGGTTCCAATCTGCTCTTAATGCTAATAGATTCTCGCAAGCGTATAGGGGACGCTGGGGCTGCTTGCACTGCTTTGAGTTGCCTTGGATGGTAACAAAGAGAGGGAGAGGAGGGGTGCTGCAAATAGCGGGGGACCTCGGGAGAGGAGGGTGGGGGTGCTAGAGCCAGGATCCCCTTCACTAGGAGTGTGATAAGACCGTCCCACTGCCGCCTCAGCTTCAGTTGGACCCTGGGACGAGCAGCATCTGACGCTTCTGTGCTCCTGGACGTCTCTCACCCGCCCCAACTCAGCGCTGCATGGCTCAATACTCAGCTGAGATGAGGCCTCCATGATCCTTGGTGCTGTGCATCAGGCCGCATCAGGCTGCTACTCCGCAGCCAGTTATGCTCAATTTCTGCGCCCTGAAGCGAGACAAAGCTGTTTCCATTCCAGCTAACATGGCAGACACGAGTCCCTCTAGCTGCTGCGTCTCCCCTGGTTGAAGCTCAGCCCGGATGTGATCCCGAGTGTTGCTTTAAATACAAATCCAGATGGCTTATTTCGTGCTGCCGTGGTCATGATAAGCTCTGCGTGAAGTGTGGCACTATGGCCTGAAAATACGTGAATGTATTGTTGCTGCTGTGCCATGAACTTTGAAAATATAACTTCTTGTGGCTGGATCGAGATCCACTGTTGAAGTCTCATGCATCATTGATGACTCATGTTTGTGTTTTTTTTTCTGTTGCAGCAGATACGGTTAGCTACTCCATGCGGGTCGTGTCTACCAGCTCATGACGTTCGTGCTGCTTTATCGCCATGTTACGGAGGTCATTGCTAAAGTTCGAATCGAGAAACTTTGAACCTGCGCTCGTTGTTATCGATACGCGTGCGAGTGCGGCCTCATAAAATATTCGCCTGTGTTATTGAAGTTGCGGTGTTGTGAGTGATTGCTACGTAGTTAACTCTGAAAGTTGCTTTGGTCGTGAAATATGATGGCCTTTATTTTGTTTGATAACAGTGTGCTCTTAAGTTTTGAAAATGCCGGCCTTGTTCTGTTCTTCGTGTAATTTACGATGTATTGGTTTGCGTTGAAATGACTCTTGTAATAATATGAGTTCATTTTTATATGAGTGAGTTTGATTCTAGACGCATTTGGAGAAATCAAAATACATGAAATTCACCGTTCCGTTTCTTCAATGCAATGCCCTGAACTAAGAGCTAAAATATGCTTTTATGAGGTCGACACCGAGTGTGTACGATGTAGTTCACTCAGTGTATTGAAACGTTCGTTATTTTTTAATTTGAACCTCGGAGAATTACTCAACGTATTCGGTCGCTGTTTTTCTTCGTGATAGTTTCTGAAACATGTAAGCAATATTGTTGCTTGTTGACAAATGTTATTAGGTAAAGCACACAGTACAGGAGCGTACGACATAGGACGTAATGCGATTACAACTGTAATCATTCGATAGTATGGGACCGTACAAAAACCACATCGGCTTGTCGCGTTGAAAGCTTTAGGTGCTGTGTGAGGTTCGATGCCGCGTCAGAGCTGGAGTCAGTAAAGTCAGAGGGCAATGGCGCGTGCTCGGGCTGAGGTGCCATGTTGCAGAACGCGGTCCCTCCATCCTAGGCTGAGGAACGCCGCGTTCGTAGGAAGGGCGTACTCGTGCACCATGTAGTTGCCAGCCTTCCTCTCCTATAAAATCACAAACGTCTTCCAGAATCATGTGATTTCTAGTTTAAGGTGCATAATTATAACGAGTCTTCCATCGATAAGCCTTCGTGTTAACTTTAGGATTGTCTCTACGTATTACATACGTGCTTGATGTTCTCGAATATAACTAGCGTAGGTAGCATAGTGCTGAGCAATACTTTGAATAGTTCTCTTAGATCTCGTCGTAGTAACCGTACTGTCTTCCAAATGAAGAAATTTTCTTCTACTGATGTCTTCCAATAAATAGCATGAAAGTCGACTGATTTGCAATAAATTTCTACGCCTTTGTGTACACAATTCAACCGTGGTCGGGCGACCGAAAAGCTCAGCCGCTTTGCTATACGATTATTACCGCGTAACTTCGCCCAAATGACAGAATAAAAGATCGAGTAGAAACGTGTGACCAGTGAATGCGTCTCATTGGAAGCGCATAGCCAGAATATCTGAGAGCGTCCAATAAAGCCTGGCCGCATTGTGGCTCAGCACTGACAGGTCGTACCACGCTATTTGCTAATGCCTCAAGCATTCCTTCGCGCAAAGCCTTTCTTCCTCTCCCCTGGGTGACCAGTGGAGATTTTCTTCTGCGTTCATGCCCTTGAAAGGCCCTGAACGGCTTTGTCCGAGCTAGGCCTTCATTTGCGAAGCTTCTCAGTGTTTTGGAAGCAGTCGTTTACCGGTGAGCGTATTGAAAGGATTTAGGATTCCTTCAGCTCTTCGGTATCTCAATATTGCTTTTGAAGTGCCGTACAATACTTTCAACCTCAACATTGAGATAAAGCTATCATAAAGCAAATATCTTGAGTTTTTCACAACTGAGATCATTAAAAATTGTTCGTCGGGTAAATATGAACTTTTGGGAATTCGCGTGGAAAACGCTTGCGTGCATTACGTATTCGGTCACACGTATCATCTTCGTAGATTTCGCTTGCTCCTATCACTTTTTTGAATAGGTTAGCGAGTAGCATTCATACGGAGTTCCTTAGCAGCGTAAACGTTTTGGCTAAATCTGTTAGCACATGCCGTGCCGCCAGGAGACAGCGTGCTGCGGTCTTGTTGAATCTGTTACCGTTACACTTGATCTGTGAGCTTGTACCGTTCATTTTGAATCCGTCGGCGAGAATCGCTCCTATTGAATAAGTTAGCGTGTATCGTTCCTCTGGAGTTCGTCTGCGAGTATTGCACTTTTGAAATCCTCCAGCGCGTATCACGCGTTGCAATCCATCACTGGCTCTGATCAGTACTTGCACACAACGCTGGAACTCTCGGGTTCACGTCGATGCCTCGTCGCGCGTTGGTAGGGCCGTCGAGCAGCCCGGGGCACAGCCCCAGTGACACGAGCAGCTCGTGGGCGCGTTGTCTCGCCATCTCCCGCGTACGAGAGGACCGTCATTATAGTTCGTCCATCCGCCAGTCGAGCGTCGAGTTGCGTAACGTAGACTGCGGAGGTCGCCAGTCACGTAGACTGGCATCGTCTTCTGGTAGCCAGGGCCTGGAGCGTCCTTCTCCCTCCCGTCGCTTGGCCTCCATCATTAGCAATGACGAAGAACGCTCATCTCATGCGTGTTCCGCTTCCTCGGACTTGGTGGGGCCTGCCCTCCGCTCGTGCGTTACGCTGGCAGAGTGTTCGCATCGGTCGACCTCGTCGCTGGCGAGCACCACGGCCGCCCTTGCTAAGGTGGACGAACAGTGGCCGCGCATGGTGGCTACCCTCCTCGCCCAGCAGTCTGCGCTCCTGCACAAGCTTGCTACCGCCACCCACTGCACCACTTCTAACCCCGAGGGGTCGTCGCCCATGCCTCCTGTTTTGCTGCCTCGCCGCAAGTGGCGCAACCGCCGCAACAGGCAGCGCAAAAGACTGCGTCGCTTATTCTCTGCCACCGGCTCGTTTGGGTGCCCCTCCGCTGCCGCTGTGCCTCCTCAGCCTGCAGCCTCTGCTCCCGCTGCTGCTGACGCAGAGTGCCGTGACAGGGACTCGTCTGCTGGTAGTTCCTCGCACAGCTCGCGGGGCGGGTCGGCCTCGCGCTCGCAAGTGCACCACCGCACGCTCAGGTCCTTCGTCAGGTTAGCCTTTTCCTGCTCGCTGCCTCCATGTTGTTCTCAAGCAACCGAGCAGATGTCCGAACACGCAAAATGAAAGCGCTATGTTTGAATTCGAAAGTAGCGATAAACCTACTAGTTTTGCTCAATTGGTATGTTTTTATCGCGGCTTAAGATTGCTTAAAATAGTTATCGTCATTTTAATTTTCACTGTTTTTTGACAAAATTATTTGCTGTTCATGTTTGTCCATGCTTTGATTTGGAAAGCGCCTGAGTCAATTTTCAGGAGTATTGACCAAATTATTCAGATTGGCTTTTAATTGCCCGAGCGAATGGGTTAAAATTTCCGAAAGGCATGAAGCAGATGGGAATGCTTTACGTAGTCTGTTCCCTGCGCACGCCTCCCATGGTCCTCTGTAACGCAGGACTACCATTTACCATCAAGCGTCCTGCTCCATTAAAATACGGTATTTCCTCGAGTATAAAAATGTTATTACTCAATACGTGCACCATATCCTCACGTTATTTAGCTATTATTTCTATGCATTTTAAAGTGTTGTACTTCAGACTTAACTTGGGTTGAATATGCTCAATTGTTGAACTTGTGCTGGTGTTGTCAGTAAAGTCTGCGGCGTCATTTGAACGCTTGACCTTAGTTGGAAGTGGGCGACATTAATTCGATGTGCGCGACATTAATTGGATGTGTGACATTAATTGGATGTGCGTGACATTAATGGGATGTGTGACATTAATTGGATGTGAGACATTAATTGCATGTAAGACAAATTTGACGTGCGTGGCATGAACTGGATGTAACTCAGCATTGACTGAACACGTAACATCAAGTGCACGTTGTGTGTTCCAGCGTGCACGAGACGCACGCGGTGGCAGAGGCACAGCACGAGAAGAACGCCAAGCTGAAGGAGGCGTTCGGCATCTCCGAGTATTTCGTTGAGGGCTCCTCGTTTGACCCGCAGCGCAAAGCGAAGGAGGACGCGGCGAGGCAGCTCAAGGAGGCTGAGGAGGCACAGAAACGCGAGGCGGAGCGGCTCAAGAGGCGTGAGGCGGAGAAGCGCGAGGCCACCGCCAAGAAGGAGGCCGCTGGCAAGACGACCTACACCTGGGTCCGCACGCCTTCCCCGGAGCCTGAAGCCCCCACCGCCAGCACGGACGCCAAACTCAAGAAAGACAAGAAGAAGAAAAAAAAGAGGAGTCGAGACAGGTACGTTGTTTCAGGGTTCACTCATCTGCTCTAGCATGAGAAAATAGTATAGTTGGGACGCAGCGGGCTGCCGAGTCGTATATCGCGAGGGGTAAAAATGTAAATTGTGGTCCATCTTACTTTTCCTCACACGCTACGAAGTTTTTTGTGCCGAATTTGTGTGTGGTTCCTTTCCATGCTATGTATTGAAATTAGCGTGTGCTTATGATATATTGAGTAGTTCTCATTGTCGTGATAATATCTATTTCTTCCTCGGGAGGAGGGATATCAAATATCTGGGAGGAGCGATATTAAATCCTTTGATCGCGTTTCGAAATCCGGGTGCGAAGTGTCTACAACTACTCAGTGACGTTATCACCCAGACGATCAGTAAATATTTGAAGTCTCGCGGACTTGCGGATGATCGAGTGTGAAACACATGGGATGCTAGAGCCTCCAACTGAACTGTGATGTGTACCAGTGCGCTCTGTTTGGTGGCAGGCTTGTTGCTCCGCTAATTTCTTGAAGCGATACGGGGCGAATGAAGTCATTGTCGGTGTTTGCTGAACCTTACTGTTATGCAGTGATGTTGTCAGTACGTAGTTGCTTATTTTATGAACTCGTCTTGAGGTGTCATCCCAGAATAAATGGAATATGAATTTAAAGGAAATATCGAGAAATTTGTGACCAGTGATTGTGTGAAGTCTCCTTGAAAGCACTATTTTACTAATTCATGTTCAGTTTAAAAATAAGACTAAGGTTATGATAGGGGAGAAAAACTTTCTTGAATCAGCTGTTATACTTCATTTATATTGTCGAGCACTCAATTTGTGTGTCCGTATCAATGTTTGTTTATTGCCTTGCTTCTATGTTCTATTCATCAAAGCCAACATTGAAGTCATGTGGAACCACTAATAATTATCACAATCTGGCCGGGATTTTAGATTGATTTGTAATCAGCGTATTTCACGGAAAGTAATGAAGTTTCCTGTATCTCACCTTGTATTTATCGTTGACAGGTCGTCCAGCTCAGAGCCTGTCAAGAAGCGCAAATCCAAGAAAAGGAAGAGGAACAGGTGAGCACAGTGGCCAATTTCCATCGTCTCGTTTTCTCTCTCATTTTTAGTCGTGAAAATCTACCTACATATTTGGTCAGTTATTGATCAGCTCCAGGGTGCTCTCTTAAGTGGATTTTCACCCACTAATCCAAGGGGTTTGTTTTTCGTATTTCATTTTGCGGGAAATGTTTTATTTGTGTTTTGCTAAGCTTGGTTTGTCAGTTCTACACACATACTGTTTGTTGCTTCGAGACACGATGTCCATTTTCTCGAAGAGTTCTGTTCTCTAATCAGATTTCCCTTATTTTGTGTTTTCACCATTTATTGAATTGCTATCCTCTCTATTTCGGACTTCGAGATTTATACCAATTCTCATTTTATGGAACTTTAAATTATTTTAGCAGTATGTACTATCATTCGTATCGGTATTCTACTTATTCTGGTTTTTATGTTTTTCTCTTCTTCGAATAGAGCATACCTCATGTCTTAGCCTTCAATTTTTGGGGTTATGTAATAAGTATTCCGTTTTTGTATTAAATGTGTTATGGTTGCACGACATAGTGCGTTTTCTGTATGCGTACAATTTCTTCAGAGGCTAATATTTTCACTGCGCTATCAAGTAGGATAAACTTGAAACGTTTGGTGTGAGTGGGCTTCTTTGTCCTGTGTGAATCAAGTGGGCTCTTAGATAACAGTATACTCTCTGTTTTAGCTAATTAAACCATCGTTTCAGTTGCGACAAATATGTCGTCTTCCTGAAGCTATGTTCTCAATTCCAGTTTCAATTGCGTTGAAATTTTTTTCAAAACAAATTCATCGAATGATACATTTAAACTTGGTATTACACAGCCCCTAGTTGTTAATTTCACCGTAAAGCTCAACATACTCATTTAGAAGTGGTGCTTGTGTCCAGAGTTCACCAGGGCATTATTGATTTCAAAAGATTTTCCATTCGAGACATTGGTCTGGCAAGTATTTTATCCCTTCATTTCGGCGAGAATGTTTGTTGGATTGTCAGGCGTCTGGCGCTGGACTTAGAGTGGGATTTTGTAATCTTTAGTTCCATTTTCTCCAATTACTGTTACAAATTTGTGTAAATATTCGTTTTTATCTTTTTGATGAAGCATAAATTTTAAAATTTCTGAGGGTGGAGTTTGGGAGTCCCAGTGTTGCTTTTTTGACCAGGTTAGTGCAGGGAAGGTCATTTTTCTGTGAGCTGCGAGTATATCCCCCAATTTCGGTGCCTCGTCGTGAGATGTCATGTTTTATCCTTCAAATTTGCCTGCTTTATAAATCGAAGTCCATCGTGTAGTTGAACCAACTGAATAATTTAAAGTCAAAAATTATTTTGATTGCGCCTTAAACGAAAATCCCCTTTGCGTTTGCAAATTTTGGTGGTCATATCGTGGTGCTTGTGCGCTGTTTAGTCATTTCATAAATCTGCTTATTTTGGTGCAAGCCTAATCTGCTAAACAATTGCATCTTTTTTTGTAAAGTTAAGGTTATTTTTACATAACTACGAAAACCAACAGCTGAGAGACTCCGTTGTGCGCAGAGTGTATGGCTTGTTTTGCTTTTTAGAACTTCTTGGGACCTGGTAACATGAATTTTATGACCGTAGTCGTAGAATTCAGTGTCTGCACAGGCGGAATAAGATGAGAATAATTGCCTTAATGTTCGGAAATTGGGGGAAAACTCGTTGCTTCGCTCACTCTTTTGTATCTTATTTGGTGTTCCAGTTACAGTTATTAGCAATGAATTTTTATTGATCAGGTTCCTGTTGAGTGTCAGTGAGCTCGATAAAATTGTGTCCAAGACTCGTGAATTAATACCGTCATTTTCTCTTTGACAAGACTTTCCTAAACCAAGGTGTCTGACAAAGGTAATCTTTTCTTATTGTTAGCTATATAGAGTAATGCATTATATTAAACATGCGAGCAATTTCTAGTCAATTTAGGGGAAAATTTTGGAACTATTTAGCGTAGTATATACACATATTTTTGCGTCCTACATTAAAATATTTCTTAAGATTCATAAAATGTTTCTGATGAACCGATTTCGTGCGAGTTGTTCGGTGTAATTGAAACTCCGATACATGCTATAAGTCAATTTATAGAATAGGTATTCAATTTTGGAATTACTTTCATTTACTTAAAATTATGGTGTAAGAGTTAGTGATCAAAAACCGGTTCTAAAACATAAGATTACGCTCTATGGATAAGAATCGTGGGTAACGGGCGACCTCTGGTTCCTATTGTACACCTATTTGTCAACGTCCACCACCTCTCATTAATGAAGGGCTTTGAGTTTTGACCTGCTACTTGTAAGCTTGTTTTTTTCAACTCAAGTGACGCTCGTCGTTGGTTAGAATTTGAGTGCTCCATTTGTTATTGCAAGCGGCCTCTTCCTTGTCACTAACGGAAATTTTACTTTTCATTTTACTTTGTCTAAAGTTATGTTTCACTCAAAAATTTGAGCAAGAGTGTAAAGAAACTTTAATCGCGGTCTTTTCTTGGTCAAGTTTCACGAACATCATGTATGTGTGCGCTCCATCTTGAGGACTTGAGATGGCGAGCATGAGCGTCGCAAGCTGTAGGGTTGATGTAGCGCTGCCTGCACGCCTCGCGCTCTGTCACTGCTTCGAGACGCTGCAATATATCATGTATTCAAGCCTTTGAAACACTAATGGTAAAGAGTCTCACTGCTCGGCCAAAAAGTTTGTCGCATCCTGGTGAAATTTAGGTATAATTTAAATCATTTTCTACAAATTTACTCCTAACTAATTCGATAGAAAGATATGGGTTCCATGGTTTCGTCCAGTGTCTCGGGTAGTCAGTACTACACCTGCTTGCTATTCGACAATAAACATGAATAATACCGCTGGAAAAAAGCAAATAAAACGAGCTATTGTCTTTGGCAAAGAACAGGTTATAGGTTTGCATGGGTTGGGAAATCAACCAAAGAAATGTTTCAAGGGATGGCCATAGGACGTGAAAACAGATACAAGTCCCTTAGTGGAAATAGTGGCAGATTTAAAATTTTAAATACTCGCATAAGCGTTTTTGAATGGGATTGGTGGAAGCAAACCGGTGGGAAAGTGTTTAGCAATTGACCAGCTTCTACAGCGATGGTCGTAATTGGAGCCATAAGCCTAACACTTCTTCATTCTATGATGGAAGATCTTTCTCTGCGTTCTTACTTTAAAAAAATATTCATTTAGAGGGTTCGCCAAATCTTTTAAGAATATTTTGCGTTACAGAATGCTGACTGTTATCAATGTGAAAAAAACTATGAAGCTTGATTATTTTTATTATATCTACATTTGTACAGGATGCGATAAAATTTTTGATCGGGTATTGTTAGTGCCTCTTAATAGTTCTGACTTTAACGGCACTGGAACTAGACCTAGGTAACTGTAAAATAATAATAGCCATCGGAGTGACGTACCACGAGTAGGATAGCCCTCACATCTCGTCTCTCAATGCACTAATATTCCGTATTTACATAGTTTTGGCGCTGACAACTCTAGCAATTAAACAGTACGAAATGAACTCTTCAATGCCGGCAGCTGATTCGAAAATATGGTTATACAAATAAATGTATACTTCTCAATTAAAAGATGTACAAATTTTTTTTGAAGGATGAACAAATTTGAAGCCTTAATGAAATATTGAAATTATAAACCTTTGTATCGATCTTTTTAGTAGTGAGCAAGAGGAAGGAGGAAAAGCACGTCCACTGAAATAATTTTATTCGACGTAGTTCAATGAAAGTTCATTTCAATAAAATTTAGCTATCCGATTGTGAATAGATTTTTCAACTCATGATGAAAGAAAAAGAGACAAAGTTTATTGAAAATTTCAAGAAATGGGGTGATTTTAGCAAGGACAGATATTTCAAACTGAAAAGATTGTGGAAACACAGTTGAATGTAACATTAGAAGTGTTGTTTCAAAACAGGCATCGTCACGTTTTTTGCGTGAAGCAAACAGCAGAATAGAGCTCAGTTGCGGAGAGAGTTGATACGCGTGTTTCAATGGTAATGCTCAGCCGCATGTGTGCTTGAGGAGAAGTGCAGTACCCACGTGTGTGCTTACAATGTACCATTTGATAAATTTATACCGCTGGCAAGGCAAACTTTAACGAAACCCGCCTTTTAATTTACCAAGTTCATGTGGAAGTGAATATATTTGTGAAACATGAATGATATTTTTGGACTTGTTCTGTTCGGGGGTCGAAAAAGTGGGAAGTGAGGGAAGATTTCCAATTTCGTAATACTACAATTTAATGAAACCTCGCCCAATGCATCAATAGTGTTTTGTTAGTATGGTCAAAGCTAAGTCTTATCAAAGAGTGATTCTGAAAGTTTGATTATTCGTTTTACCTCCATTTTGATATTATGAAACCATTGTTTCCACTGTATTGATTTCTGTCCAATTTGTTTTAGAGTGTCAGAGTTTTTTTTAAATATTCTTTATTGCTTTACATTCTTGGCAATCTCAATCTAGGATTAATTTTGTCTTGTGTCACGAAAAGAATTGCACTTCATTCCCTTTTTCTTAGAAAACAATGTAATTATTGGGACATTGAATAGTTTTTGTCTTATGGAGTATTACTTTGGAATAGAATATCGTATTGAAAGTCTTTTCCGAGTTTTGTACGTTTTGGTTAATCATCAAACTCACAGGTTGTTCTATTAATTTTGATAAGTTCCTAAAAAAATTTCCCTGCGTTGTCTTTGACAAAAGTTTATTGCGCGTGTTTAGCACCTGGGGCCGAAATTTCAAGTAATTGATGATAACATACCGATGCAGATAGCTGTAACAATTCTGTCAACTTAACCACGCTACTTGCTGTATTTTTCTTCGCTAAATCCTCCAGTTGAATGTTTTTCGTATCAAATATCAAGGTTTTGGCCGGAAAACACGCACGATGCGTATCTAAGCTGATGAAATAACTAACGCTGGCTGAACCGCTGCTACGATCTAAATTGCTTGATAATACGGCCCGTGAAATGGGATTTTTTTGTATTCGTACCACACAGTATATACCATACTGTACTTTGTCATATTCTGCTGTTTGCATTCGTGCGCAAAAGTGAGACTTCATTCGCTTGTGATGTAAAGAAGGTAGGGACACTACTACTGAAGTGTCACTGCCTGGACTAGTGCTGTAAGATGGAATCTAATTTTTTTTCTTTAAAATTGCAATTTGTCGTGTGGAGTGTGTTAGTTAGACTCGTCTTTCTTCTCATATTTGTTTTCCACAAAAGTTAGTTGTAAGGTCGAAACCTTAAATCTTACAATACTTCATTTGCTTTTAGTTGAACGTCATTTCATTCTTGGTATGAAATTATGGAGGTGGAAGCGCTTTTCTCCTACTGATAGTGAAAGTTTTTGAGAATCCAATCGAGAGAATATGTGAGTAATCTATAGTGCGCTTTGAGTATATTGATAGGCTTCTAAGTACATGTGTGTTTGTGTTGAATTTGTATGGCACACACTTTACTCTCCCGAGGTTTGCTGCACCCGCCCCTGCCCTCCTTTGCGCTGCTCTGCCACACCTCGCCGGGCCGTCAGATTGGACTTTTTCTCTCGCTAAGATTCTCAAGTTTTACTTGGCAAAGAGCCTTACTTGAGAGTTCCGACCACAAAAAAGCCAGTCTGGCAGCCCTGGCACGAACCCAAAACCGCACTTGAGTTGTTCACTCACTCTTTCTTGCCTGCTCTTTGGTCCATTGTTCTTCTTATTCACCTCTGTTGCTGCTTCCACTGGACGCCTTCCTCTTACCCCCCGTAGTACGAAATATTAAACCATCAATTTCATCAAGCTTCTTTATGTAGCGTTATGCACGGCTTTCTCTTTGCAGCTGTCCGTCATTTCCTCTCGAACTTTTTCCTTCGATTATTGCCAGCGTCCAAAAATTTCTGTTGTCCTAAATCGGTGTTGTAATTATTTCTTTCCTCAGGGTCTGAACGCAACTTTACTTCTGAACCTCTGAATAACGCGCACGATACGCATTTTGCCCTATTACATGGCGTTGAACTCGATGTGAGGCGAATACAACAACCCTCCAATGCACATCGGTTTCATAGCTTCCTGACTCCGTTTCTATTTTTGGCTCGTGACCGTTCGTCCTGTGGTCTGTGTAAAACTAAAATTTTAAGTTCTTCAAGTGTTCTTTCCTCTCTAAATCAGCCGAAAGCTTCGTGTTTTTCTTTTTAACTTATGTATTTAACCACCATTTCAAATTTAAGTCTTTCTTTCTCTTTTTGTACACCTGAAAAACACAACGTCATTTTTATTGTTCTCTACCGTATTTCTGAAACATTTTCGTCATTTGCAAATCCTTCCTGATTGTGTTGAGCATTCGTTGTTTTTCCACTTACTAATTTTTATGGAGTGCAAAGCTTTCAATAATTTGCAAGGACACAAAGTTCCCTCGTTTTTTGTGGTGCACTCGCTTCACTTCTGTTGCCTTTACCCAATTTCTGACACGGCATGAGGTTAATTTGTATATGTGTGTGTAGCAAGTTGCGTTTGTCACCATACTCCACTGCTTAGTTATTGTTATATCTCACCTCGACATCGACCGATCAAACTCAGTGCCGTGTGTGTCTCTCTTTTTACAATTTCCTAACTGCCAATCTTGAGGATTGTTCACTTCTGTGGCAAGCAAAGAAAGGTAAACATCTACTGTACTCTCCTAGACGTTTGTAAGAGCTACTCCAGATACTGACGGTGTAATGCCCTGTAGAGATTTGACGGACTGTAAATGGTTGGTTGTCCTTTGCAAGCTCCGATGCTGCGACCGTTCAGATCTGTTTCTCAGTGTCAGACTGGCAGTACATGTTAACGGTTAAACCTTCCATTTTATTTCAAAGGAGAAAATCCCGTCTTTAGCACACTGGATGTGCATTTGTCACTTCAAATAGATGTTTTAGGTGCGTCTGTGCTTACTAATAAGGCGAATTTTCTCTCACTTCGAGACTAATTTGGAGTAGGAGCTCTCTTAAACTCTTTTTTTATTCTCATGCGATTATGTAAAAATTGGAGGTACTTCTGGGTGTGATGAGGAGCAAATGAGTGAGGATTTATTTCTTTTTAAGCTGTTTAATTTTAGTCACGGGCAGTGATAGTGTATTTGGAGACATTAAGTTTTATGTTGACGTTCTATTTATACGTTGTATCCATTTGGGGGTGTTGTTGAAGTTAAGTATTTGCTAACTATAAGAAATCGAATTACAGGTGAGTTTTATTATTGGTTTATTATTTATCACGTTTCTTCACCAGCAGACAGTTTTAAAAAGTGTGTATAACCTTGCGTCGTACTTTAAAAGCCAACCTCAGTTGCAGAATGTCTTTATACTCGTATTCTTCCTCTTTAGTATTCTCCTATGAAAAATGATCACTGATTATGAGTATGGTATACCTTTTGCGTGATAAGCACAGTAATATTCACTATCGATTTAATGGAAAATAATTCCTGATTTTGTTTGGGAGATGAATTCTCAGTACTTGCATTTTCTTAGAGCATAGCGGTTTAATTTAACTCGTAACTCTACTTGTTGCGAATGTAGTACGTGGGGAAATGGACTACGGTTTTTATTTTGCGATCATTTCTTCTGCTCCCTTCATTGCTTGACCTGTTCCGTGTGGATCTTAGCTGTAGTCCATCGTGTATAATTTCCTAATTTTAATTAGTAATGTTTTGGAAATTATTGATCCGACACTGTACTGAGACGGGATGACAGATTTTTGAGAAAATAATTCAGGAGACCTTAAATATCGGAGAAATTGGTGTTGAACCTTCAAATAGAGTTCCGCTGTCTCATGTTTCATTGTTCAATGAATACCAAGTTGTGCTACAAAATGGCTTAGGAACTAAAATACCATGCTTCAATTCTGCAACCTCTTAATAGTTGAACTAGTCCAAAAGCTGTAACTTCGATTTGAACTTCTGAACTGTGCAAAACTAATTTCAATCGCAAGTCTTCGCATCGATTGTTCTACATATTTTCGAAAGTAGAGCACTTGTCTTTTCGAGTTTACCTTTCATGCTACTTTGAACCAGTGATTGGAAATTCGCTTGCAAGTATCTCTTATATTTGTTGTTTTATCATTAATTTTTTTTAACCTATTTTTAATAGTTATGATTTTGCGTCTATTTGTAAATGGCTCCAAACTTGTTCCGTGTTGAAAATTTCATTATTGCTCTTTTGAAATACGGAATGTTAAATTTAGTGATCCGGTGCTCTTTATTAGTTGTGAAATTCAAAATTGTCTCATTGCTTCTAAATGTTCAACTGTGCATTTCACTGCAGTTTCAGCCATGTCCGTGAAAATCGGTAGAAGATTTCTTTAAAATAATTTAAAGCAAGCCCCGCTCAACTTTTACTCAATTCTGTTCTCTATTTCTTTTCCTTGAGAGGCGACCTCACCACTCATTAATCCCACTCCCGCACGCATGCCCGGTGTCTTCCATCCCTGATATTTCATGCCCATGCTCTAATTGCATTGTTCCTGTGTCACTGCAGTGGTCAGACAACTTCATTTTACTTTTGAACAGGCTACTCAGAATTTGAGTTCCGTGTGTACGTCAACGTTCCTCACTTTCAAACATGAGTATTTTTAATAGCGTAAAATGAACAATGCATGTCAAAACTCCGCTTTCCTGAAGATGATGCTCACTTCGGTCGTATTTCCTACTTTTCAGGAGCTCGTCTCCAAAACGCAGCAAGCATCACAAGTCTAAAGAGAATAAGAAAAAGAAAAAGGAGTCTAAGACCAAGAAACGGCGGCACTCTTCTTCATCGTCTTCCGAGTCTGACACAGAAATAGACGTGTAAGTTCCTCAACTGCGACCTATTTTTGTGATCTTATTTCGCCAATTTTTTCCTCGAATAGTTCCATTAACTCCATGTCATTCGTTAAAATCAAATTATGTGTTTTTGCTCCAACCATGCAGAAAAGTGTGGTGTCCTCGCCTTTTGTTTGAGTTATTTCACCCAATCGTGTGGACACCACAATTGCAGTGGCTGTCGTGAAAATATATAATCACCAAAGATCACACTTTCATGCCTAATTAACCGGAGGATTAAAATCTTTGAAATACCCGACGTTAAAGACAAATAGTCGCCTGCTTCTCGGGAAACAATCGCTTCATGGCCCTTAGCCTGAGTGTCATTACGGGTATGGTATCACTTGCATGCGATTTCAAACGTGCGTAATACTCACTCCTTTGATTGAGACCTGAAATCCATTGCTTCAGGTTGTACCTAAATATTAGGTTTTTTGATTTATCAGGACAATTTTTTTATGTGATGCGACCAATCTCGATTGTTACAAGTATTTCACTCACAGGAGGAAGAGGTGATCGAAGACCCTAGCTGAGGGTTTGGTAGACCTAACTTTATTAAAAGAAATAATTTTTTTGTTGCTTGCGGACTATGGTTTTGTCGGTTCGCAGCTGACTTTTTTAAAGAACTTTATATTTTTTCAACCCTCATCTTGTTTCATAAATTTATTTCAATATTGCCGTTTCTATATGCAGGATACGGGGACACAACTTGGGCAAAGATTTTTCGTTCCCTAAATGGCATACTAAGTATTGCTTTTCTCCTTCTTTGCGGACCATCTTGTGGTTAGATAGGCTTAAACTAACTCACCTAATTTGTTGAATGCCTAAAATGAACAGTCCTTGTAAAAAACATATGTACCGCATGTTTTACTCAAAAATTTTAAAATGGAAATACATCAAGCTTAAGAGCAAAAATACTTGAAGAGAATGAAAATGATGTATTAAGTAAAGCAGAATGCAAGAGTTGATTTTCTTGTTTAACAAATGGTGACTTCAATCTGAAGGATGAACCAAGTAATAGACGCTCAAAGCGGTTTGTCTCTTAAAAATTGCGAGCTATTGCTGGAAATTGCTCCGTCACTTCTGGTGAACTGAGGAGAGAATTTAATGTCAGTCATGTGATTGGTTTCCATGGAGTAAAACAGCTTACTAAGTTATTGATGTTTGACAGATTTGACACCTCATGATTTATCCGAAAACAGTCTAAAACAATGTGCAGATTGCTGTATCTCGTCACATTCTCTTGTACTTCAAATATCTTCTGAGCAAAATAAAATCTCACTCAACAAGTCTCCTGACCTTGCTCCATCAGATTATCATTTTTTCAAAAGCTTGCACAATTATTTTATGGTCCTATGCTCGCTTCAAGAGATAAAATTGAAGTGAAGTTAGTCGCTGCGTTCGGGTGAAAATTAAATTCTTCATATAAAAGATGTGAAAAGCCAAAGGAAGAAATGTTATTAAGAATGTTGCTTATGTTGCAGGCATGTAGATGTATATCTCGACCCTTTTTCGTGCTTCCCCGGCCCTGAGAAATACTCCATGATAATTTCAACGTAATGTAAAATGATCAAAAAAGATGTTTGTTTTGTTGCATGGGCGTGCAGGCGGAGCACGAGTCGCAGCCAGCAGCGCGAGCCGCGCAAGCGCTCCGACTCACCAGCGTCCTCCGTCCGAGACTCGGCCTCGACGAGCCGCCGTGCGGGTGGCGCTAAGGTAACGACTGCGCTTACCACGCTTCCCCTACTCTGAAATACTTCTCTTCCTTTTACTATTTTGTCTAGAATGATAGCTTACCTCCGCCAGCGCTGCTCCAAAGCTCTCATTCTCGTTGCTCACTGAATTTTTGTTTATCTGATTTAGGTTTCAAGCGTTTACATTCTCAAAATGAAGTTCACTTTTGTTGATTATCAGTGAGTTGTACGACAGAACTCTAAAATTCGTGGTGTTCATATTGATTTGATATCTCATGTAGGTTCTTGTCTTATTTATTCTAACTAGCCAACAAAAACAAGTGATATCTTTCTGTATAAATTCGTTCACTGTCTCGGCCATTGATGTAAAAATTGTATTTTTATGTTGCATTTCGAAAGAAGTCACCAAAATTGAGGCCCATCGAAAGCAAACCGCGGAGCATTGCCCTTTGAGTGGGACAGTTAACTCTTAATGGGTGCTTCATAACTTGCGGTCTTTGAAGGCATACAAACACACCAACATAAAATGCAAAATTTCAACGTGACAACCTGCAGTTAAACTGGCTGGCCCAGACCGCGAATCGCGCCATTTCCAATTGGGTCCGTGTAGCCTTCAAAGACCACGACCGCGCTGGCCCCGAAGAGCATACCTCAGCGAAGAGCCTTCAGACTCGCCCTCAGCGCCTCATTGTGCTGACGTGTGCTCTCATTGAACGGGCTCTGTACCTGCTAGCGAAAAGATTTTGCGCAGCTAAACTCTCATGTCCTCTTTTCTGTCCTTGTCTACTCTTTATTTTGCTCGAACTCATCTAATGGCCGTTGTTATCCTCTCTCGTTGTTAACGGATCAGAATTAGAGAGCACAGGTAAGCATGTACTTTACTTCTTGTCACACATTTATCTTTTAAAATAGCTTTACGAGGGGAACAGCAGGTTGTGAAGCGCATTGTCCTTCGACGATTGAGATGAAGGTATCCATGGCATTATTATCTGATATTAGCGCTCATTTGAAAGACGTATCATGTTTTGCAATTTGAAAGATAATTCAAACTTTGAGTAGCTGGCGTATTCTTAAGTTACGAATGTACGTGATGTTTGAAATATTCTAATTTTCTTTTCCAACCCATGAGAAGAATGATGTTCCACAAATTGCGTAAGTTGACAGTCGTTATGCCAACGTGTCTAGTCCCTGGCGTGCGTGAAAACTAGGTAACGTAATTACTACTTTCTGGATAATAGCTCTCCGTCAACTTGAACCCGCTTTTGTCAATGGTTTGCGTTCCACTGACAGACTAAAATATCGTCATGATGTTTTAAAATATGAAAACACTCATTTTCATTGTGTTATGAAATGGTAAGAAACAGCTTAAATATTTTATGAAAAGGAAAAGTCTGTCTCAATGTCGAATTCCATGCATATCTTGAGTACCGTCCTCGGAAGAATTGTACTTGAGAACACATCGTTATTTTTACTCGTATGACGTTCAGCTGAGTTGGTACTCGCCCTCCACTCTCATTCATTACTTTATAGCAACGGTGGAACACGAATATTTTTCATTTCGAAATAGATATAGATATTTGGCAAAGATACTCTTCATATATTGAAGCGAGTTAAGATTTCGTCAACTGGATGGAGTTTCTTCTGACAGTAAAATTGGAATTTTCATCGTACCATCATTTGTTGCTGTAATGAAGTATTTTTTAGCTGCTTCAAAAATTAAAGTGAAATGTTTTTCAATTTACGTGCTTCTAGTTCACTCAAAATTGCTCTACGAAATTCCCGAATTTCATTTTTGGAAATTCAAACCCTCTTAAGGGATGTTGGATAGGACAATGGCTTAGGTTAGTTTGGTTTGTCTATCTTTTGCTATAGAGACTGGCGCCAGCAAAAGAAATGCTGTTAGGTTACCTCAGCTATTGATAAGCCTTCGGGACTTCTATCTTCCTTGCCCACTTTGCCTCATTCAGTTTTCAGGCCTTATTCGCTATTTCTTCGTCGTTTTTCCTAACTTATATTTATGTGCAGGGTATCCTGTGTGGGAACACACCCTTGTGCATAGATTCCACGTTTTCTTTAGTCCTTAGTAAATTACTTTTTCTCTTTCATCTTTGGAGACATTTTTGCAATCAAAACGGAGCCTTAATCTGTCTACTATACTTAACCAATATTTTCAGATTTGTAATCCATCAATTCAAATTTTGAACTTAAATTCTATTTCACCTTGACATTTAAATCAATTCCTATTTAAATATCGCACGCGTTTTAAATAGAAAGTAAACCTGCGTCGAGATATTTGTTAGTTCTTTGAAGTTTTGAAATCCCAGCTATTGATAAAAATAATTTCTTTGTCTAACACCACTCGAACAATTCTTTCATTAGCAAATAGACTAAAACCTTCATTCAGATTTGTTGCATTTTCAAATTTTATTTGTTGATTCAAGTTTTCGATTTGTTGTTTCTTTTTCATTCATCAATATTTACGGGTTAAAAGAGGTAGTGGATGTTATTTTTTGAACATATTTGTTCGGCATAAATTAGTCATCTATTTTAATTCTTCACGCTTTAGCATTTAATGACAAGAGTCTTATAAGATAAGCTCTTGAAAAATTGATTACATATATCAAGAATTCGATTTGAATTAAAAGTATTTATTTGGAGAGAATCAGTCAATTTACTCAGTGTACCATTTTACGTGCTGTATGGTTTTAGTCGTTTACTGAAAACTAGGTCTGGCTCTTCGTCGAGCATCGTTAATGTTGGTTGCGCAACAACTCTAAATAAATAATTGAATGAAAAATGAATGTTTGAGTTTAAAATCTGATGTCTAAATGCCAGTAAATGTATTGTATATCTGCTGATATGAAATTCATTACGCGCTATTCTTGGAACTTTCTATTCGGACGAAGTAGCACAATATCGTTTATTTCGCACTGCCAAACCTAACAGTAATGGACCATTTCAATTATCACACTCTTAACTGGCAATTTCATCTGTCTAGTGCACATATTTCTACTATCCCATCTAAGGAGGCAGTTACGGTTCGCTGCTATATTACGAGCGTGGCTTAATTCTTGAATACGTTGATGCTGAGCAAGTGATGACATTCCTATTTCGGTTCATTCGAACACCCGCATCATGCCGAGACTTGTAAATAATTCAGGGCTCAGATTTTCAAATTATTTACGTTGGCATTGCGGTATAGCTGGTAGCAAAAGTTCTGTCAACTACTTGCTGTTTTTACCACCAAAATCATAAATTTTGAGTTAAAAAAAAATCATTATCTTCGAACACTACTGGATTGTCCGATGATCAGAGTAGCCAAGACGGCAGAAGAACCTTCGCTGGCGGCTGTATCGCTACGACCACGTGAATATATTAGAAATCCTCCCTCAGACTCCTTGCTGCATAAGACTTCACGTCTGAAATGCGCGAAGACACTCAGCTCTCTCTCAGTGTGTTCGTGACATTAAGCCATGATATTCCTACGGAGGTGATTAAAGTGTCATTGTTGTCATGCCCCGCCATCTGGTAGGAAAATGCAACTCTTCTCCAGTAAGTATTGGGATGCGGAGGAGGGAGAGAGGATGAGGGGATCCGTCCGCGTCGTCGCCTCCATTCTCTATTCCTACCCATATACTTATTATTATCATTATTGCTGTTTACAAAAGCGACATTAGGCTTCTCTCCCATACCTCGAAAACTGAATTCCATTTATTCATCTACGTGATCTTGAATTCAATTGTGGAAAACTTGATGTTCTCATAACCTTGAAGTTTTGCGATTTGGAGTAATTCACGCGGTTGTAATTTATGTCTAATGTATCATCAATTTAAAGTAATTCATTTTGTAAACATTCAGTCCGTGTGAGAGAAGCCCGTAACAAATTTGTTGTATATTCTGTGGCTCTTGATTTAGTCGTAAAAGTTGGCCAAGTTGACTCGCATGCTTGTCTTCATAAATGCTTTTCCTTTGCTCTTTTCCCTTTTTACTTAATCCTTGTTTCACGTGGTATACCTTGTGGCTATAGGGCCACAAATTTGCCACGAGTTCGTGGCTTGAGCACATTCTACTTCGAGAGTGCTTAGTTCCTTTTTAAGTCTTGTTTGCTAGTGATTCTGTGTTAGTGACCAGCTGAGAATCGAGATTGCTACGCTTAGAATCATCGTGATGCACGTCTATCGCTACAGTCTTGCATATTTGACGATGTTAAATTACGTTTCCCGAAAATAATGGATTGCTTCTACAACTTATTTACTGCTTCAAGCTATGCTTGTCCTCTTTCATCTTTTACGATGCACATTGATTACTAAAACGTATCTTCCGCATTAATTTCCTAAACGCAGCATCTCTGATCACCGTGAGACTTCTTGTATATTTCACTATTAGAATGCATGAAACTTTAAAAGATTTACGTCATTGTTCCGGATTAGTTCTTTGTGAGACGGGTGAACAATTACTATATATTCACCTCACGTGTGTACATTTGTTTAGGAAAACCAAACGTGCTTTATTATTGGCAACAAAGACTAATATACTGGACGTAGGACAGTGCTTCGTCATTAATTTGCACATTGTTTTCATTTTATGATTAACTTCAAAATGGTTTTATAAAACCAACAAACGAAGAACATGCTCTCTAAGTCGACTAAGAGTTACGCACATCTATTTGGCATTGATTTGATGAAGCCCAGTACATTGAATTTAGAGTTACATGATATCATCGTATGCGAACTTTAACTTATATGGATGAAATTAGTCCCAGTTATTCATAACTGTGGTTTGTTAATATAACCTTCCTGCTTACCTGATGGCCTTGGCTTAGTGATATGCTTTGGGTAAGGGAATTTTAGCGGTTTGTGGGTTGATAATCGTCTTCTTGAGCACTTGGCCCTTCTTGTAGGTATCCTTACCTACCGCATAATTTGGCGTATTCACCGGTAACAGTTTGTTTCAGACATCGAATTCACTGTCAGAAATTTGTTGTGGGCTTGGAATTGTATTACACGAAAGTCGTGGGTCTTATACGTCGTTTTAATTTCGGTCGCTTTCTGAATCACTACGAAAGTTGTGGAGTTCCGAATTGTCCAATCGATAGATGATAACATTTTATGGTGTATGAGTTTCAACAACGTTCGTGGTAGCGACTTCAGCCATCACTTATATTAGCGGCCATTAGTTTAAACCTATTACAATTATGGTAAAATTTGGTGTTGATCATCGGGATACCGCTCTTTTGCTCTACACAACTTAACTCTTTAGCTGCATGTCTTTAACTTGACGCGCGTTATTCTGATATCTGCAACTTGGTCCTGCTCTAAGGCCATTCCCATTGACCTTTGCTGAAGAGAACTAATTTGTTTTCCGCACGGTAAAATGTCGTACCTGTTTTTTCATTTACATGTGAAAAGATTTCGCTTTATTTCTCTCCAGTGAGTTAATACTTGACCAATTCGCCATTAAGTTTTCCTACTTTGAAGGGTTTCGGTTACTGTGGAGTTTCTGTAATGTGTTTTGACATCAGCCTTGCAAGTATCGTACCTAGTCACTTAAACGCTCTTATCACCCTGCTGTTGAGTGTTCGCTGTGTCGTGCCGTGCCCTTACGTGCACTTCCTTCTTGCTTCTGCATGCTTGAATTGTAACTGCCATCATTGCTATCATTTGTTGCAATTTATATTATCTTGCTGCTCAAAATTTCATAGAGCAGGGATTTCCAAAAATTTTCTCTCAGGTTTTCGTTTTGTCAGTGTGTCAAGTATTTAAACGCACCATCTTGTGTTACTACGCTACCTTAACTTGTGCTTTTGCTTGATTTCTTCACTCGAAACTATACATCGCTGTGTGCTTCCCTTGGTATGTTCTTCTGTAAAATTTGACCCATGATTGCTGGTGTGCATCCCTGCGGGTGAAGCGAGTTGCCGCATGTTCTGCGTATCGTATTCATCCATGCCAGAATTTTATTTGCTACTTGTTACTACTAAGGTGATTTTGATGTCGCCAATGTAATTGCTTGTCTTCTGTCGTATGTGTGGGCTTGTCTGTGTCAATGTTTTTTTTTAAAGACTGTTCCTAATTACCCTCGTATCCTCCTGACAGACAAGCAGCAGCAGCAGCCACCAGCCGGCACTGAGATTACAAAGTAGAGACCGGTCACCACCACCACCTGCACGCGCCAGCAAAAAGAAGAAAAGAAGTAGCAGCAGTAGCAGCAACAGCAGCTCCAGCAGCAGTAGTAGCAGTAGCGATAGCGACAGCAGCAATAGCGATGAGAGTACTCGACACTCCTCTTCTAAATCTAAAACTCGCAAAAAGTCTTCGACGAAAAAACGAAGGTGAGCTGGTGCTCTAAAGAAGTAGTAGTCCGTCGGTGTTCTTTGTACCTGTTTTTTTTGTCATCGTGTATTCCTAGGTAGTTGTTACTCGCGATATTACGTTGAAAAAGTTAGCTTTCAACGCGTAGTGAGTAATTAACATGAAAAATACGCATGTATTTTCTTCGTTCCTCGAAAATGCTCCGGAAGACAAGTAGTTAAATTAAGGCAATCTTCATATGCTCTATTAGTTCACGAAAAGCTCGCCAAACACTGGACATTTGTTCTTTTTAACTCGCTCGTTGCGTCTCGTGTCATTGCAGTAGACTTATGGCACCTCTCTATACTCACTGCGGGTGTTATTGCGCTTTTTGAAAGTTAGCTAACCAATTCTAGCGTACTACAACTGCCTGTTATAGTATGGGCGTTTTGTGTCATTAGAAAAACTCTTCGTAGCGCCTCACTCGCCCATTGGGTGACTAGAACTTCTTTAGTTTGCCATTTGTGTTTTTAGACTGCCATTTTCTTCGCTCTTTTATTCTGCGCATTTGGATTTCCAAAATTTATGTTCAATTTCTGCATCTATTCCAGATCGTCTTTCTTGCAAAATCACAATGCATAACATTTTTAAAAATCGACTCTCGAAGTTATCTTGAAAACTACGATCTGAAATATTTATCGAACGGTGTTTTTTTATTGGTATCACTGCACTGAAGCGAAAGGATTACAAATCGATGGACATTGAGCTTATTCAAAAGTTTCTTTGACACTTGGGTTATCAGTCATGTGAATTACTCACAACTAGCTAATCATTTTGTTAACCCTTCAACGACCATGAGGACACAGGTAGCTTCTTCCTACCGAAAACATTTTAACCTCATTTCTACTCGAATTTGTACCCTATTGAATTTCTTAAAGTTTACTGCCTAGTGTCGGTCCCTTTCTCATTCTGTTGTCAATAACAGCCCGATGCCAGTGCCGGTCTAATGACGATGGGCGGGATTATACTAATATGAGTGAAAATTTTGACGGTAAATGATTAAGCAAATGAGGACTGGAATACTCTGTTTGGCCAAACGCTGTTGTCGCAATCTTGCGAGAGTAAACCTGCTTACTTACACTGAAGTTTAAAGTATTTGTAGCTTTTACTAGATTTCTTTGATTGTTCAGGAGCAATTGACTGGTCATCTAGTACGAGTTGGCATTTTTTTAAAGCGTAAACGTTTCATTGGACGGATTAATTTGTACATATCTGATCATTTGCGAATGCAAGGATTTACCTTACTCAAAGTATTGATTTTCTACTGCAAAATTTGAATCGTCCTGCTCAATAGAATTTAAGAGGCTGAAATTCTCTAACACGGAACTCAAGTTTGTTGAAGTTTTCTCACTTGATATTCAAATCATAGACGCTTTACTGGCGGCCACGCGGTATTCGAAACTCTTCAATCCGGAGGTATGCGATTTTCTATTGCGTGAATTCTTGGACAGATCAAGAAGGGAGCACGGATATTAATGAACTATTTTTCACTCTGCATCTAGCCTACCAAGGGGAAGAAATTAATTTTTAAATGTGCGCTTGTGAGGGTAACTTGAAGTTCATTTAATTCTTCTGGAAGATGTCACGACGGATTCTTTGCTGCTTTTGTAACTGTTACGTCTCTTTCTTTGGGGTTAAAATTTCAATATTTTTTCTCAAACGCGTTTCTTACGCAGCAGTTGCTTACTGCTGAAAGTTATCTGCGAGCTCGAATCCATGTAATCTAATTCTCTGTAACGAGGACGTTAATGCAGTGACCAGTATTTTTTCTTGACGAGTATGTTATAGCCACCAATGTAGGATATGATGGTCCAGTAACTCTGCTGTGCTAAGAGTCATTTGAGAAATATATATTGTATAATTTGTGAAAAGGTGAAACCCGAAATTATGGATAAATGTTTTCTTCCGAAGGCTTTAATTCGAAGTGATATCGTCTTCTAAATTTAATTTCATATTCTGCTTTTTTTCATCAGTTATGCACTATTTTTATTTACTTTGTGAAGCATGTTTCAATGTTTCCACCGAGGAACGACTCGCACATCACTCCCGTTCAATGTCCTCAAATTGATTTGTTTAAGATGGAATTTCATTCCTCTTACCGACCTCGTTAATTTGTAGGCTTATATTTTGTACGTGCTAGGCTCCGTTCTCCATGGAATTTTTTTGCTCCTCCTGATAGCTGTCGCACTTTATTGTGTGCGATTGTATTCTCTGCAAAGTTCTGTAGAATAAATTCTGCTTAAAATTCACATTTTTTTATTTTCCTTCCTCCCCAGTATATTTTCATTTTGTTTAGCATGTTATTATTATTTTTTTTTTTTGTTATCCCGTTTCACTTACTTCCTTGAAACATCACGGCTAAACTCGTGCTCCTCCCTGGTATTTGCCTGCTTGTTTGTGAACATTCATTTTTATTAGACCTGTTACCTTTTTTTTCAACACCCGGCATGAATAGAGCTGCCTAGTTTTGTTCCGATATTCCTCTCTTATTGTCGAAAATGTGTTAGTGTTTCGCCTGTTTTTGTACTTGCTTTTTGTTATGGATTCCGGCTCACTATCCTGCGAGCAGTTATAACATTAAAATGATTCACGGCGATACGCGCGTCGAAGAATTTTTCAGGACACATTATTCTTGGTAAATAATTCCACAAAGCACTCAAATGATGCGGGCTCTCAGGTGTCCGTTTCCATTTCGGCTGTGATTAAACGGGTTCCAGTGTTACGAAGACAAGCTACTTGTGATATTCGGATACCGACGACATCCGAAGAGCAATAGGTGAGTTTCTGTCATTGAAGAGCTATTCGGAGCAATGCGAGTATAATGTATGTTTACACTGTCTTTGCTAATTACGCCTCAGAGAGACTGGAACTGAAAGATATTTTTCTTATTTAGAATTTTCTAAAATATCCATAGTATTACCCAATGACCAGCATCATTCATTTCGCTTGGGTAGGCGTCAGTACGTACATCGATAACGGATGTTTTTAGCTTAAAAAAAAAAACAAAACAAACATCGGCATCTTAGGATGCTTTATTTCCAATCAAGCCTGATACATATGATCTTAANAAAATCGCCGCGCCAGTGCCGGGATACGAACCCGGGCCTCCAACATGCAAGGCCGATCCCTTAACCACTGTACCACAGCGAGTGAATACAGCGTAGGCAACCAATAAAACTATTGTTAGAGATTTCACAGTGATCCATTTTAATTTAATTTAAAACGTGAACTATTGCACTGCAAAATTCTAGAGTAGGATTATGTTCACTGTGCTTGGTTTCAATTTAACCCTGGAGTAGTGGGGCTGTAATGAGTAGTCAGTCGTTCATCTCCCAGACTTATGACTCGCACTCACTAAGCCGCCCCAGAAATACGAGCAACACTCTAAATTCCTTTCAAGTTGTGAATCAGTGTAGTGAATGCCACCAATCTGCAAAGTTGGCAAAGTGTGGTATCGGTACGGTAAAACCGTACGTAAGTGCACGTAAGGGCACGGCACGACTGTTGGTTTTCTTCTGAGTTCGAGCTGTCAACGACGCGAGTGAGGTACAGCTTCAAGACTTGGCCGTCCAAAGCATCTGGGAGTATCCCTATCTCAAACGTTATAATCAGGGTAACGTAATGGGTAGCTGATGATAGTCTTTTTTTTTTGTTAGGGTCAATTTTGAAAATTGCACAACATTTATACATGAAATTATTTGAATTTGCAATTTATAGTCTTATTTAATTCCACATTTCAAATATACACTCACAGATGAGGCGAATGAATATATTTAATAATTAATTGAATCCTTGTATAATACTGTAAATTGAGAAGCCAATTCTTTTTATTCATTAATTTTCTTGATTTTGACATTGTTTCAAATGTAATGAAAACTCGGCTGGGGTTTATTTTCTTATTAAATGTTATTGAAAGTTGATTAGTTGTAAATATTTGCGATACGTCTTCATAGAGGGATTGGAGAAACTTTGAGGTGCATATTTGACCTGGTAGTTCAATCTGCGTGGGTTCATCCAAAATTTAATAACGGATGTGAATTCATTTCACCAAACATGGTGCGAGCATTCCACTGATATTTCTGTGTGTCTGGCGCAGTGGTGACGATGGCGGTAGCGTCAGAACGAGCGTGGAGGGAGAAGCTCCCGACGATGCAGGTCGTAGGGAGGCTAAACCGACCGAAGATTCCTTTAAAAAAGATAAACGATTGAAGAACGTCCCTTGCAGCAAGGCTTCCGTAGAGAAAGTCCAGCCCGATGGCAAACAAACAATTATGCTGAACGGTGTTGTAAAGTTGGAGAAAACCGGATTTCGTGAGAATCATAAGGCATCCGTGAGTGCTAAGAGCACCTGCAAGCACAGCCAGCAAAATGACAAGGAAAAGGAGCTCCCAAAAGTTAACGAGGGAAGTCCTGGGAAGATGTGTAACGCGACCAGTTCTCTCAGTGACGAAAAGAGGGAAACTTTGAGGCGTCTTCTCACAGTTTCTGGAGGAAGAGATGCTCCAGCCGTTTTTGGGCGACGCAAAATCGACAGTTACAAGCTTAGCCTAACTTTTCCTGATGAAGAAGAAGAGGATGAGGAAGATGAAGAACTGGCAGAGCCTGTGCAAGGGTTGAAGTCACCCTTGGGGGATTCCCGATCGCCATTGAAACCTAAAATGAACTCTCCTCTCGACTGCAATGGTGAAAAACAAACACAGCATACTTCTTCTAAGCTTTCATCTTCCATATCGAGCACCAATGGGAAACCATCGCAGCCTACTCAATGTCCGCCCCAGCAAACCAACTCCAGCAAACCAACTTCCATGAAAATTCCTCCTCTTCACTTCCGCAAGCTGAGCAGAGTCGAAGTTGGGAAGAACATTATGAAAGGACCTTTAGCGAACGACGAAAAAGCTACTCTACCAAATCTGGTTGACAAATCACCGAGAAGTCGTTTAGGGACTGGTGAGAGCAAGGTAGAGCCTCTTACGAACGGCCGTCTGAAGCTGACAAGCCCTCTGTTGCCAACACCGAACAAGTGAGTTCTAATGCGTTATTTAATATTATTGACCCCATACTATGCCCTATGCATTTATCATTAGATAACTAATGATGGCCTGAAAGAAAAGAATTCGAGCCTTAATACATTATTCGAGCATTACATTAATAAAACGAGCTATAATCCATTCATAATAACTGTTCTCTTTTAATTTTGCTCGAAGTGTCGAATCGATATACTATATAAGACCCAACAACTTTGCCTAGGATTTTCATAGCTCTCATTCCTTGCTACTGGTTCGCTATTTTAAAACTTAGCTTCTCGAGGGAGGTCATGAAGTGAAGAACTGGGACTAATCCAAAGCTTTTGAACCCACCCGTTTTCTCAATCCATTTCCAACCTGGCGCATTATTTCACAGTTACCATTTTTCTAATATGAGTGCTTCACATCCTCACCTTTATGATTGCTCAGGAAGCCGCTGTTGGCGACGGAAAAGGAGAGCAGCGCTCAAGAGGAGAGTCTCCGAGGTCGGTCCCGCAGCACTGGGAGCATGCGTTCGCTCAGCCAGCGTCGCTGCTGGTCTAGCCGCTCTCACTCCTACTCAAGGTGCGTGGGCACCGACTCTGCCAAATTGCCAATGCGTTCTACATCTTAAGGTCTGCTCAAAGAAATCGTGACGTCACAGAAGTGGTGGGAGATTTTGCATCATTGCTGATGAATCGAAGGGGTAAAATTAAGTTAGCTCCAATCTGTCGTTGACTTCCCGTAGAAGAGGCTGGCCAGGCTGTGAGAAACTCGAGAATATATGTTTGCAATGGTGCGTTCGCTGTCGAATGACTGTCTCAAAAAATTTTTTTTTGTACTTGTCGAACTTATTTGGGCTCAGCATTAGCATGCGTTATCAGAATGGAATACTAAAATTTAAGAAATAATGTACTCACGTGTTTCTTGTAAAATCAATAGGTTAGGGACTTTATTTCGTCACTGACGCTTTTGACTAATGAAAGGAAGGGGTGCTACACACCGTTCACATTTGTCCTCTATAACACGAGAGTGTCAGTAATCGTTAGTTACAACAAAAATGCAGCCTAGTGCAACAAACCAACGTGAAAACGCTCAAAATTGAACACTACCGCTGAAATCTGCCTGGCAACCGCCTTGCTCTTTCGAACGCGAAATCGTTCTGACAGTGCTACTCTCGTTCTATATGCACATAAATAGAAAAATACGCAATAAACTCTGTAAGCTTTTATTAGAAGTCTACATATCAGGACCCTACATATCTTTATTCATCACCAATGTCATTTTTGATCACACGTACACAATGTTACATAGTTCTAATAGAAATTATACGGAACTACTCGTTAACTTCCATTCGATTCCTTCAAAGCTTGGGTTATTGTTATGATCAGTGGTGTGACGTCATCGCTATGTTACCAAATCTAGATCAGGCCTGGAGATATGGAAAGCATTGCTTCAGCTATCGGTTCCTGCATCATGTATCCATATTTCCGTGTTACCAGATTGTCTTGTTCGTGTTTGAAATGCTCAAATTTGATGTTTTTCTCATGAAATTTGACTGTAAAATCACGATTAAAATTATTAAATGAAAGTTTTCTTCAAATAAGGTCTAGTAGACAACCCATCAATTATCAAGGTTTTCGGATTAGTAGAGGTTGACTGCACTCTGTGGCTAGATTTGATTTGTAAAAAAGTCAAAATTTGACGATTTTCTCCTGATAAAATCCAAACACCCCGATGCTACTAACGTGCGTTCACACCGTACTTCCCTCTTTCGTTATACGCTGCAAACTGTTCATTTATAACTAATATCTCTTATAGGAAGCTTGTGCCTCGGCTAGCAGGGCACGATTTTGTTTGTAGAACAATATGCACGGCGTGTTATCTAAAGAGTTGAGCTCAGGGCCGTAATTAATGTCGTTATTGCAAAATACTTTCTAGATGATTTTGCTTCGCTCTCTTCTCGTCTATTTATAATTCCGTATTACTAAAGAGAGAATTGGGCTGAATGGAGTTAAAATCGTTCAGATTTTCTGATTCAATTTGGTGTTATGAAACAAGAAAATTAGATTGTATCCAACACAAAATGGAGTAAAAACGTCCAACAGAAGAAATTTCTCTGTTCTACTATTTTCATTCTCCTCAGGGGTATAAATCCATTTTATCTAATGAAATCACCGCTCTCAGGGAGAAGATGTGGTCCCGAGCTGGGAATTAGGTAGGCTTTCTCCCAGAAGAAAGAAGTGAGGTCTCGAGCTGAAGGTTAGGTAGGCCTTCGGTTTGTTGAAATAGAATAGGTGTTTTCTTTTGTTGCCGACTATTTTTTTTGGTTCGATGCAATTTTTTTACTCCAATTCCCTTCTTCTTCAAAAGCTGTACAAGTTTCGGCAAATTTAAACATGGAAATGAGGAGTGTTAGCTATCGTTGCACTGTTTTGTTATAATATTTAGCTTGTGAGATGATAAACAACTCGCTTACATTAATCGACATTTATGACTAGTAAATTAACTGTGGTTTTGATCCGGAAACTTAGGAAGATCTCAGCTAGACAATGTGCATTGGATAATCAGTCAGTTCTACTCGTGTCACTTCACAGGCTCTCAGTAGCGTCTAATGGACACCGACTATGATATTTTATTCCCTAAGGGGAGATACAACTATTACTATGGAATTAGCGCTTCTAGGGCTAAGATGTAAGGTTCCAAGCTGAAAATTAAGTAGGCCTTCCTCTTGTTGAAAGAATATGCTTTTAGTTTTGTTGCGAACCATCCTTTTTTGGTTCACTGCTGTCATCTTTCCCAGCAGCGATTACTTTCTTCATTAGATTTTGTCTCGTGCCATAATTTTTTTTTTAACTTACTTTTTCTGTGCGCATGATGTGGGGACACACCCTATGCATTAGCTCTTTGGAGGCTCAAACTAACTTATTGTCAAACCTGTGCAATGAATCCGGCGGTCGAATACACTTGAGCATTGATTCCCGGTTCCCTCAATTCCATTTTAACTGGGACCTATCTCTTTCAATTTTACAGGAACCCATTTTATGTGGTTTATTTTTATTTTTAATTTGCTTTTAGATAACTGAGACGACAATGTCGGAATGGTTGACATTAACAGTGAGGCAACATGAATCCTCCTTTTATAACATTTCAGATCTCGTTCCCGATCACGTTCGAAGCACAGAAGATCGGGATCTAAGTCGTCTAGATCCAGATCCAGAAGTTTTTCGAGATCTCGGTCCCGCTACCGATCCCGATCTCCGTCTCGGCATTCCAGGTCTAGATCAGATTCACGAGAGAGATCCAACTCAAGGAATCGGTCTCGGACGTTATCGAGATCTCGGTCCAGATCTCGATCTAGGTCAAAATTTAAGAGCCGATCAAGAAGCCCAAGTCGTTCCAGGTCAAAGTCTAGATCCAGATCGAAGCGATCCAGGACAAGATCTTACAGTAGATCGTCATCTCGTTCTCGGTCAAGGTCATACTCAAGATCACCATCAAGGACTAGGTCATCTTCTAGATCTAGGTCACGAAGTCGATCTAGATCAATATCCATACCACGGCGACGAGGATCTCCGTCCTTCCTCGACAAAAGGCGGATCACGAGGTGCGTGTACTGTTTTATGCTTAAAATTTAGCAGTTTTTATCTTTACTGGTTCATATGGTAGACCAAGACTTGAGCCGCATTATTTGAACAGGAACATTTTTTGGTGAACCAATTTTTAAGATCTGATGAGCCAATTTGCATAATATAGCCTGCCTATTACGCAGGATATGTTATACCGCAGTCAGCCACAAATATTGGTTGGACTTCATCCTATTTCAACTGAATGCTTTAGTCCATTGTGCTAGGAGTTCTTTTTGAGATTGCTGGGCACCTCACTAGGAAGAATGCTCGCTCCCTCGGCTGATGAATTTTTTTTACAAGGAAAGGAACTGATGCGAGAGTCTTAAAGATTCAGTTCTTCCTACTATGATATGAACCAAATCGCTGTTTTTGGCGAACACGTCTCGTAACAGTGCCATTTTAAGCGCCTCGTAAATTGAGCTCTTTGTTAACCGAAACTTTAATATCACACGGTAAAGAACGATAGGAAAAACTGGTCACCCTAAAATAAGTTGCGCAAACATGGGTGATTTCACTTATGCTAATGATATACTTGTTCATTTCAGCTGTGAAATTTTTGCCAAGTCTAGAGAGGCTTGTTGAGTGAGAAAACATTTTCCGGTATCAAGAAAAACATCTTAGAATTCTATTTTGTTTAACTTGTGAACTTCAAGTCATTCGCGAACGAATGAAATTGTAATAAGAAGCCTTTTTGAACTAGAAAACGAAGAATAGTTCACAAATCTTGTGGCATAAACTAAATGTGAATTAGTGTCACATTGCATTTAAATGGTTTTTATATCATAAAATACGGTTTGCGAGTGCTACTGATCACTCCTAACGTTGCTAATTATCCCAGTATCTCAACCTACTAGACTCATTGCTTCAAAAGGCCGCTTTATACTTCGAAGTGTTAGCACTGACCAACTCAGAACAGAGTAACCGTTGGCAGACGAAGCTTTAATTTTGCCAATAGTAGAATGGTTCAGGATCAGTAATGAGTGAATACTACTAACTTTGAAAGTTTGCGGTATTTACAGTGAAATAACTTAAGTTATTACTACGTAAATTAGAGTGTAATTCCAATGACTCACTCGGTAGTTGACTAGGTATTTCCTGATGTTGACTTTGAACCCATAACAAAAATCTATGGTCTTGAACTGAAGTTGTTTAAGAATGGATAAAGTAGCACTTTTCGGTACTCCAGAAATTTTACAACTTTCCACAGAATTACTCCCAGCATATATTACAGGAAAACTAGCCAAAACTCTACTGTCTGTACGAATAATTTGGCTTTGCAGTAGGAATCATTTTCCAAATAAACTCGGTATAATTTATTCGTAATATCAAAAAGTCAGCAGTAAACTATGCTACAACATATTGAACACATGTGCAGCGCTCGTAAGCGTCCGGTGCCATACCACCGCCCCACACCCCCACCCGAGAGCGAGACCTCCTCAGACTCGGACACGTCCTGGTACAGCCGCAGCCCCAGCAGGAGTCCTCGCAACCGCCACCACAGGCGCTCCCGCAGCAGGAGCACGTCCTGGGTGAGGCGTCGCTCTCCCTCCTACAGCCGGGGCAAGTGAACCCTGAGCTGAGAGACGCTACCTCTGTCGGTAATGTGCTGCTCTGCGAAATTACGCGCAGGAGGCGTAGGTAACTTATGGATAACGTCACCCTTCGAATTTCTAACACAGGTTATGTGAATCAACCGTACTTGAAAAGCGTGTATTTTGAATACCGAGGGTCTTTGAGAAACGGTTGCGAAACACTGCCGGATATGGTTTCAAGCCGATCAACAAAGATTTATGCATTTGGACCATTACGTTTGAGTTAACTAGGGTTGTTGCGTCGTTTGTATCGGATGATGGTAATCTTAATTTTAAAATTTAAGAAGGAAGCAGAAAGGTATGACTCAGTTTTACCTAAAAACCGTGCGTCATCAGGGTAATCCTTCGCTGGTAAAACAGAAATATATTTAGCGATAAATTGGCTTGAAGATGGAGTGCTGAAACTATTATAAAGAAAACTGAATTTTACACAGAGACCAAAAATGCGTCTGGTAGGCTGGAGTTGAAAGATCGTTATGAGGTTGATCAAAAGGACACAGCTGACACAGAGCGTAGTTCGCTGAGCGGCGCGTATAGCGTCGGAGATCACCACAGTAGATGCTTGTCATGAAATCGAGTTCTTCAGTGGCCGGAGTTTCTTCTAAATTACATCATCGTAGCGGCACAGCTGGCTGCGTAAGATCTTCTGAGTTGCCTTGACTAGGCAACGTGTTAGAGCGCGTAGCGTAGCTTAGTCAACTAAAGAAAAACTACTACTGCCAATTATACCGCTATGACATCGTAAATTAGCTGCAGATTCGGCCCCAGTTCGATAACAAAGTTTTAATCGATTGTAGATGATAACATTACTTGCATCGCGTAAAATGGAACGCTTGTGGGATGCGGCTTTGACGGTAATATTTTTAACCAAAATTTCCTTTGTTAATAGAAGTGAACTACTGCGCATTTTCTAAATCGAAGTACAGGTTCAGTTTCCGTCGCTGATAATTGGATTGAGCTTTCTGTACAGTATTTAATACCAGGAAATCTTTCCTTCTAAATGGTTTTTATTTCTAAACGTTACTTTAGCAGCTTTCTGCAGATGAGAATTTATCGATGGTGTCGCAAATGCGTTCATTGTTTTTCTTATTTCAGGATTATTTTATAACACGGGCCCATGTAGTGAGAGCTGAAATTGAGGTTAGCTTTGAGTTTCCTTGGGGAATTAGTTTTTTTTAAAGGCTAAATGTAGCCTCCTCATTGGCCTTGAGGTCGGTGTGTAGGCTACCTCAGTATCATGCGCAGCTGTTGAGTGGTGGACAAAGCTGGTCCGTTAGTAAGGTGTGAAAGATGTTCCTACTTCATTCAAAGGCGTAAAATGGGTCGTGGTTTAGTGGAGTATTACTTGTTTTTCAAAAAGAAGTTACCCTGGATTGGATAAAAAGTGTGTTCTAGTTATTTTTTAATCTTCACAACTGGAATTCTTATAAGGGTTGTGAAATATTACCTCCATGGCTGTGCTGCCGTGGAGGTAATTTGAGAATTTTTCTAGACACATCCAATGACCGTGCAATGGACTTAATAGAACGTCATAAGTCTCTACTCAACTGGGCTTAGGGAACGTGTATTTTTCTTCGAAAATATCGTGGCATGTGTAAGCAAGATTGTTTCACCTGCTGGACATATCACAATATTTTTACTCGAACTGAAAGCACATGTTTCTAAAATCGCTTCCTACTGCAAAGTTGAGTGTCCTTTTTTTAGGGAAGTTTTTTGTGATGCTTCGATACTGTTTGTCATGCTTCGATACTGTTTGTCATAATTTGATCTACTGTCTCGGTAACCCTCTCCTAACCTCAAACGTTTGGTGACAAAAAAGAATGTAAGAGTTGCACTTTGATGTCAGTCTCATTAGTGATAAAATTTTATCTTGATCATAGTGCAAATTGGACATATGGCCAAGCCATAACGTAGAAAAGTAGAACCGCTGCTACTGCTACTGCTCAACCAAGGATGTCATCCAGAAAGAGCGCTGTCGCTGCTAAATCCAAGGTCTCTCTGCCTGCTTGTGCTTTTGCTGTTGCTTTGTTGTAATATTAATTGTAAGGTACGCTTAAAAAACTCACATTCTGTGAGCAGTCAAATGAGTTTTCGACGCATTGTGGCGTTAAATGCATTAGGAAGGAATTACACGTCAATTTTATGGTCGAATTTGAGTTTTTAGACCAGCATATCAACGTCATATTCCATGAAAACCCTACTGTGCAAATTACAGTCCTACTGCTTGGACTCGCCTCGAGACTTGGTTACGGACTAGCGACTCTATTTACTATTAGACAAAAATTCTTCTCCCTTGCTACTGCGACGTTGTGTATTTACGTTCAGCTGTGTTGAATGATATTCTTTAATGGCTAATCCATTCAAAATGCGAACTATTTTCCCCTTACTCGTAACTATGCCACAGACATAAATATCTCAGCGACCGTTTGATGTTTGAAGTATAAGTCACCCTTCACTTTCGAAACATTGCTACCAATTTACGTACCCTTAGCCAGAAGGATAAGTGTAACCCAAGGGATAGTAACTCCTCATGAGCTTCATTTTTTGACATCTTATGAAGAGGATCATTTTAACGAGGACTTGTTGACTTAGAAGCGTTGTTGTGAATAATCTTCTTCTAGACATCGGACAAAATTCAACTGGGAAAAATTACTGCGCAGTTTTCAAGCCCACTGCTGCTTCTAACTTCTGAGCTAGATTGTAGTGTGTCATGTTTTATGTGCAATGTAAAGTAACAATAATCTTTAATAGCAACTTACATTGAAATCAGTAACGAAAATATTTCGAGATCATATGAACCTGAGTCGTTTACTGCTGAGGAAAAACGCTCGCCAGGTAGCTAAGTCACATCTGTGAGTTTAAGTATGTCATTAATGAAAGCTGTTGAGTTATTAAAACACTGAAAAAACGTTCTAACTTGAATTTTAAGTAAGTAAAAATTACATCAACAATTTCCATAACTTGGAAACTTTTCTCGAAAGTCTGCTCTCACCAGCGCGTGCGCTCGTCTCTGTTACCATTTACTGTTCTGTTGCATCATGGGAGTCCGGAGCTCCTCTTCACGTCCCACTGCATTTTGTGTTGCCCTTGGAGAGCAGCGCCGGAATCCAACAGTAAACGAACTTTTCTTAGACTATAGCGATCAACTGTTTTTGCAATCATTATTTCCATTGTTAGCTCAAATCGACTATCGGGTCATGAATAAAACTAAATGAAAAAGCGTAATTTTTCGTTAGCAGCGATTGTCTAAATATTTTTACTGACTTCATCTAGGTCCAAGAAGAACGTTCCTACGCCAGTATGCTGTGTACAAATTGAATATGTTTTGGCATACTTGATAAATATTGTTGTACGGTAGACGTACGACATATTGATACCAGCAAGTTTCTTCGTGAAGAACATGAATGCAAATTACATGTTCCGTTTCCTCCGAGAAGCATTTACGGTGTTGGTACCTTCTGTGAGGAGGAATAGAGTTAATTTACAGTTAAATTATTTGTTCTCGTAAAAAGACTGATATTAAAATCTACACATTTTATTATTTATGAACTTTCATGGGACATCATTTTTTTGACACGTCTTTCCACTAGTAGACTGAAGTTGCAAATCGCAACCCCTGTTTCCGTGCAATCTGTAAGCAGTTGTTGATTTTAAATGTTTTAGTACTCTTCATTTTCCTACACTACCCTGTCATTTTGCGCTTGAATTTTCAGGTACGAATTGTAATTAATTCGATCGGACATTTTTAAGAACAATTAGAGCTTGAAGGACATCCGCAGTCTCAAGCATTAATCCAATGAAGCTAGTCATTTGATCTACTTAATTTATTTGTACTTAATTCTTCACGTTCAGTACTTAATTCATCTATTCTAGTATTTTATCTCTTAAGTTGGTGATAACAGCTCTGTACATTTTTTAATTTTAATTCACAGAACTACTACTTGATTTTAATCCGGAAATATTCGTTGTTACGAGAGAGCGTCTGAAAAGTCACTGTGCGCTTTATTTTATTGATAGGAATGTTTCAAATTTAAACGCAGGAAGTTGTATGAATGATGATTATAAACAATACCGAAAGTGATAGATACTGATCTATACCTAGCCCATTCTCCACTCATGAGTCACAATCACTTTGTTACATGGCCTGTTCACTGGAAGACTGAGCGCACAGTGACTTTCTAACAGAGTTTACTCCTTGATTTAATCAAGTATTCGTGTAAATTTAGGCAAGATACTCTGTTCCTCATTTCAACCTTTAGTGTTACCAATTTTTTGTGTTTTTGTTTCCTAGTTTTGTTAGCTTGTTTTTTCCAGCTGTGTTGAAATACCTTATATCTATCGATGGTGAAGCTATTTGTTTATTTTGTGCATGTAGACAACTTGTGTCAGCCAGAGTAGCGACTGCAGGTTCACATAATGAAATGTTTACCTGTCATCAATTGAAGGAGATTCTTTGATAACCGAAATACTCAATGAATTCTCAAATGTATTTAGTTTAAAGAACGTACTGTTTATAACAAATGAGCTACCGTTGTAGTAGATGTTACAAGTGCAATTGGTTACCGTTCATCGTGTCGAATGGAAATAGCCCGAGAAAATGAACTGATGAGCGATAACGAATCAACAAAACTCCCCTGTTCTTTTCTTCAATGTTTCAGACTTGTGTTAAATGTTATCAACCGCTGGAAATGGTACAGCAGTTTCGTCAACGGTTGATACTAAATTCTGAAATCAGTTAGCTTAATTTTTCTCGCCAAAAATTAATCGTTGGCATTTGAACTTTTCGCCGATATTAAATACAAGGGCAATATTTGTACAATACTTGCTATTGAACTGACAATTAAGAATCCCGAGTTGAGTTTGCTGCCAGCAACAACAGTTTCGAAATAAATTTCAGACCCTCGGGCTGTTCGCCTTGTTTTTTTTTTGGAAAGCGCAATGTTGATATGTTTGAACGCACCCAGCGGTTGCAAAGGTCGGTGTTAATTAGTGTAAATTACGTCCTCTCAAATTTGAAAAATTGAAGTTTTCGTAAACGGCTTAGTGATTTCCAGAAGTAAAACGACTGAGAATGAACACAAGATGTCGATGCAAGAGAAGTAATGCTGTAGCGACTGTCGTCTTTTATTATCCATTGATTACGCCTAATTCGAAGAAGACAGTGAAGTGGTTGTACTTCCAGAAAGTGCACCCTGTTTATGCTGTACTGTTCCTCATGATGGTCGCGACTTAAACTTATAGATAAATTTGAACGACGTAGAGAACGATTGAAATAAATACTTAGTTTGCTTTTTACTGTAAATTTCACTCACAGGAATAACATCCTATTAAAAAAAAATCACGAAGCGTTTCGTCCTCCCAGAGATGTCATGGGTGCAGTATATTGACTCGTGTATGCTTTTCGAAATATTTGTCCACGGAAGCAAATTAATGGAAACGAGTACGCTTTCATAAAGCTAAACTAAATGAAAACTAAAATGCAGATTAACCCTACAGAGCAGTTTTCAGGAGGCAGTATTCGAGTGATGGGGTCGACTTCTCAATAATTTAGACAGAAATTTCGGTTAGGAATTGACAACAATAGTTTACGAAATATTTCTGGGGGATTGTTCAACAATTTAAAAATTTCTTGTCACCCGCTAGCTGTGGAATACCAGAAGTGCCGCAAATGAAGAGTTAACCAACATGCGCGGGTGTCTCATGACACACCTGCTCTAGGGAAGATGAGATTGACATTTTGTACGAAGAAGTCGAGTTCGTCTTCACAAAACTTTTACGTTCCAAAAAAGGACTTCCCCCTATGAACGTGGGGGAAATTTAATACACCATGCGGGGTTAAATCACATCGTAATATAAAACTCATCCCACGTTTGTCTCACAAATTATCTTCATTGCTGTCCATTAGCATCACTGCGCAAAGCTTTAATACAACGACAGTATGCAGTGCATACAATGTATAAGTCATGACGAAACGAAATTCCAACCTTTGTTTACCACAGACGATTTTTTTTTCCGTGGGAGGGTTCCGTGATCAGTGAGAAGGAAGGACGACCTTCCTTAATGTGTACTCTTACTCGCAACTTTCACTTAAGGCCCTAGAAGCGAACTACAAACATCTTGAACATAAGCTTTTAAATGAACTCCCGATACGCGTTTGAGCAGGACCCCATACCTAATCAACAGCGTGCAGCCTAACTTGCCAGGGCTGTACAAAGCTTTGAAGAGCTCTTGGCAGGCCAGACATCGACCAGAAGAGCTGAGGAGAGAGGTTTGGGACCTCTCATTAGATAAGATGTTAGTATAAGTCCCTAACCTCAACAAAGACGTTCCAAAGAGAGAAAGAAGGAAGGCGCCATTTAGTATCGACTTGAGGGAACGCCGAATCTACGCACCAAATACATGGAAACGGAAAGCTGCGAAATAAGTTCATGAAACGAGATAAAAATAGAAAAAGTAGTAGTTGTTTAAAAACAGGACAGCAGTGAACCGAAAAAAATGGCCCGTAACAAAACAAAAAAAGTATATTTTAAAAACAAGAAGACCTGCCTAACTCTCAACTCGGAACCACACAAATTCCCCTCGGAGTTCTAATTCCCACAGATAGAATAGTTGCATCCTCCTAAAAGAATAGGGAGCCTCATTTTGAAGTGGTGTGGTAAAGGGATACGTTCAAGACATAAAGACACTAGCGCACTCTCTCAAAGAGTACTTTTTAGCAAGGGCAGGAGAATAAAAGCAAAAATTGAAGTCCAGTACCAAAGCCATTCAAGCAACAAATCAAAGTGCGGAACTCAGGCCTCCCATAGGAGAAAGAAATGTATGAATCTGAGACATTGCCTTCACAGAAAAATGAAATATGGCTAAATGAAACAAAGAGTTAATTCCGCGAGAGTACCAAGAAGAGCCAACTGCACACAGTTTATGGCAATTAGATTAAATCAGATTATAAGTTCATTTACGCCTTTTCAACCACAACCAAGGGGATCCTAAGACATGAATGAGGCAAGCTCCTATTTAGTATCGAAGTAAAGGCGCCAGGGAATCTAGGCATAAGTGTATGCCCACACTCACCGCAAAGAAATAGCTAAGTTGAGACATCATGATACAAGATGGAAGTTGAGAAAGATTGTAGGTGCAAAGAAAGAGGACACCAAAAAAAGATAGCCTGCAATACAACCAACGCGTTTTCCATTCCCACAATAGGCCTACCTAACATTTAGCTCGCAACCTCTCGTTTCACCCTGGGAGCGCAAATTCCCTTTGACATACCACTTCATAGCTAAAAAAAAATTTTTTCCCAAACACTGAAAATAATCATAAAGACGGCCCTCATGAAATAAAAATGGAAAGCGATACCTTGTACAGCATACAAATGTATGGCCACTTCATGAGAATCAACTCCAACGATGCCTATAAAATTCCATGTATTCTTTTCGACTTGTATTTTAAACAATACAATTTTTACCATATAAAAATATATATGTGGCAGTCCAAGAAGCCTAAGCGCCAGGGTGGCCCAAAACTAAGCACATACGCTCAAGAGACGGAATGTACACCTATGTACACCGAGGCTCAAGCGTTACGCTCGAAATGCATTCGACGTGAAGAAATCTAGTTCTCTGCACTCTTTTACACAGGGAAGTGATTTAAATTTTAAAATGTTTCAACAGTCACAGGAAAGATGAATGAGAGAAACTGAAGCTAAGACATAGAATCAAATATGAAATATGTACACGAGATGCAGTGAACGCTGGTCTTTAATTTGCAAAGAGAGCAAGATAAGTCGCAACTAACCGCAAAATTATGTTTAACACCGCCTCTCCAACAAGTATTTGCTCACATTATGAGACTTAGGAGTGGTAATTCCTTGAGACACACCACTGACTGATTAGATTAGATATTACTTAAGGCCTCCCTAATAGCTAAAAAAAGCGTTCCAAAAAGATGAAGGCACCATTTAGTATGGAGATAAGGGAACCCGGAATCTATGTAGAAGGAGCATAGAAACAGCAAGTTCAGAAAGAAGTTTATGGAACAGATAAAAGTTGAAGAAGGAAGTATTAGGTGCTGAAAAACAGGATAGCAGTGTACCGAAAAAAGGTTGTCCTTTAAATTAATTAAAAATACTTTATTTCAACAAAAATAAGGAGTACCTAACTCTCAACTCGGGCACTCACATTTTCCCCCGGGGAGAGGGGCACACTACAGACAGTGATCAGAACTCATTTCCAAAGGTGAAGCTCAGGACTCCTACATGTTCCCATGAAGTACTATAAAGCAAACTAAATAAAACCGTGGTCTATTCCTGTTTTTATGGTTTAACCTCCGTTTCCGCTCAGTTCAGTGTTAACTACAGAGAAACTCGGTACAGTTCAAGTTCAAAGAACACCGAGAGAGCGAAAAATCGCCGCACGCTACGCTGGAAAAAGAAAGCATTAGCACCTAGATGAGGCAGAAAGGGATGTAAAAAAAAACGCGAAAAAGAAAAAGAGACGAAGACAATTGTGCCTGAAGTCGGTTGCTGTGAATGCCAGCCTTACCCACAAGAAAGAAAGAGCTATAGAATAAAAGATAAGGCCTACCTAGTTACTAAGCACAACCCACGATGGGCTCAAGTCAACAACTGTTCCTGATTTAGTCAATTTTCACAGCACCAAGCAGAAATAAAGCTAAAGACTGCTGAAGATTGCTCAAGCTGCACGTATCCACGCTAACAATAATAGCATTCACCACGTGACCCTCTCAGTAGTTCTCGTCGACTCGGTTCCTTCAGCCTGATGAACGAACGTAAGCATTTTTCGGCGCATCGAAATGGCAGACGAGCACCCAAAATACTAATAGGCGGGCAAGCTGTTGGTGAATAATAAACGAGTTTTTAGTTCATTCGCTGGTTATTATTCAAACCGTAGGAATACTTTAAAATCGCTCATGATGAAGATCTAAGGCACAGGAGAGCTAAGCTCAAGGTGATCACAAATACTCCACACCCCAGGAAGCTACGTAGTGCATGTTTCAGTCTTCAAAATTTTATCCATTGGGGGAAGCTACAATTGAACTCCCCAAACGTAAACTAGAAATGTTTGCAACACTACATTGCAAGAAACAGCGTAAACGATGCACAGGACTCCAACAGAGACGACACCAACGCCTAGGTTCAGGCATACGTCTGTGCATTGAAAACTTGCAATGCCTCTAGTCTGTGTAAACGTGTTCTGTGTCAACGTGCATTGCTTCCTCGAAATAAAGAAACGTTAATCACTGAAGGTCGTAGAAACTATCGACAAAAAAAAATAAATCTGAAGAAATTTTGCAAGCTCTACTTAGTGAGGATGAAAGAAAACGTACACCTAACCCGTGGCAGACATAAATACTGAAGCCAATGCAATAACCGTTACTTTTAACAAATGCAGGCGCCAGTCAATCGCGCAGTTAATGAATATTTTATTCTGGGACATGAATATCTCGCCTAATGCATTTTAACGAATTCAAAATGAAGCAGCAACACTAATACTTAAAGGTTTTAATCAAACTTAATACAGGGTGTTTCACAAAAAGTGCTGGTTTTTTCAAATATTTATTACGTATTAATTAAAAGATCCAATTTTTGTACCTTGTACACCGCTTGTAATTTTTCAAAGCTGTTTGCATTTACATTTACTTTTTCAAATTTAATTTTGTGATGAGTTAAACCATGTAATTAACAAACGAACAACGAGTCTTCATCATTACAACTTGTGATAAAATTAACTGTCAGAGCTATTGATTTTAAATAAATTTGATGCGAGATTTTTAAACGAGACTACCTTGAGAAAGAGAGTAGCTAAATTTGAAGATCAGATTATTAGTTAGTTTAAGCCTCCCTATCCGCAACAAAGGCGATCCAAAGAGAGAAGGAAGAAGGCACAATTTAGTATGGAGTTAAGGGAACGTGGAATCTATGCAGAAAGAGCATAGAAACAGTAAGATAAGAAAGAAGTTCATGAAACAAGATCAAAGTTGAAGAAGAAAGTAGTAGGTGCTGAAAAAAAGGAGAGCAGAGAACCGAAAAAAGATGGTTCTTAACATAACAAAAACATATTTCAACAAAAAGAAGGCCTACCGAACTCTCAGCTCGGGCCCTCACATTGTCCCCCTAGGAGTGCTAATTCCCATAGAGACAATATTTGTATACCCCTGAGGGGAGCTAAATTTGAAGAACATGGAACTGAACCTAACAGAAAGAAGGGATATTCTGGAAGATGCTTTACGAAACGAATGATTGATCCATAATAAAAAAAGTTTTAACCCCACTTACCACAACAAAAATGTTCAAAGAGAGGAAGGATGAAGACACCATATTTAGTGTGGAGTTAAGGGAACGTGGAATCTATGCACAAAGGGTGTTCCCGTAAAGGATGCCGTACACATAGAAACAGTAAGAGAAGAAGTAGTTTATGAAACAAGATATAAGTTGAAGAAGAAAGGCAGAGGTGCTGAAAAACAGGTCCTTAACAAAACAAAAAACATTTTATTTCCACAAAAAGAAGGCCTACCTAACTCACAGCGGAGGACCTCACATTTTCCTGCTGGGAGTGCTAATTCCCATAAATACAATAATTCTAAACCCCGAGAGGCTTACGAAAAAAATACCAAAAAAATATTCAACGTGTACCTACGTCATCAAATTAAAGAGAACTGATATTTTCTTGTGGACGAAATGGAATTAATTTCTTTCAGACCACGATGTGCAGAATCATAAAAAGGAATTTTTGTTATTTTCCTCACAAAACTAAAGTTCGTCAAGCATTGACTGGTAATGATCTGAGAAGAAGAAGCATATTCTGTAGGTGGTTTACTGACAGAAATAAAAAATTTGTTGAAGACCTCGTTGTTTCTGATGAAGCGGCTTTTCATGTGAACTGTTCGGTTAACTCTCAAAATCAAAAGGCATTTGCCCTTCACAAACAACCACTAATCAATTTCTTTGAAAAACCTAATTCGAGAAAAAATATCAGTTTGCATTGGACTTGGCAGACTGGTCTAGTCATCGGGCGAATTTCTACCAACAAAATTTGAACGGCCATTGGCCAAGCTTACTTAAATATGCTCAATGAACAAATTATTCTGCAGTTGCAAACTGGTTACGGGGAGCGGTCAACTGTATGGTGGATGCAAGATGGGGCTCCATGGTACGGAAGTATTTCCGTGAAGAACCGTTCAATCGAAGCTTTTGGAGAATGTGCCATTGGAGTTGGACATGTGGTAGAATGTCCAGCATAAAAGGCATTCGCATGTGACCTGATCACACGCGATTTCTTTTCTGAAGTTATTTGAAAAATAAAATTTAGGTAATACATCCAATTGACTTGCAATATTTATCGAAGCGTATCACCCACAATGTTAATGAGCTTAAAGACAACTGTGAAATGATTTGGAAATCGATGCAAGCAATGAGAGACCGATGCTAAACGCGTCTCGCAAGCAGTGGTGGTCATTGGTTGGAATAAATGAACTAATAGGGACTGGAACTGAATTGTGTTATCGAAAATGTTTTCATTTTAAAAATATTTGTTCTTTATTTTTTTACCTATTTTGATATGCAGCTCTACTCAAGCAAATGAAGTTAGTGATTACGTTTTTAAAGAACCGCTCGCGCGATGGGCAAAAAACTCAATCTTACTTTCTACATAACAGTTCCTAAACTTTTGCTATGACAAAAAATCTATTTAATTAGTAAGAGTTAACATTTTACGCTTTAAAATTAGACTAAGTTCAAGTATCTATGATTAATACTTAATGAGTAATAAGTATTTGAAAATCTCATCACTTTCATGTAAAACACCCAGTATAATACTTATTAATTTAACACTACATAAGACAACGATACGAACGTCTCATACCCCTTATAATGTACACAATCCAACACTATCAGCTTAGCACTTTGGAATGCACCAAGTAGAAGCTGGAGGTCCAACTTATGAAGACTGACACAGAAGAAAGGGCTACGCAAGCGGGAAGTAACATACTAAACTGGGACAAGATTTACAAATCAATTTCGTCGCTGTAGCAGTACAGCTGGTAGTGTAATTTATCTCAAGTAAAACTTAAAGAGTTGTACCTCTCATGCTGCAATTGTAGGTAACGCTGTACTTATACGCTGAAAGTACCGCTGCAGTTGTACCTACGACTATGTAAATTGCCAGATAACCTCCCTGTACCACTACTTCGTTTGTTTCCGTCAAATCTTGTGTTTGGTGTTCCAGTGATCGTGAACAATCGAGCAGGTTAAATTCAAGGATAAAATGGAGCTTCACACGAAATTTAACGTATGCACCTTAGAGTCTAAACACGCGCTGGCAGGTAGATCAAAATCATCTCTAAGACGGTAAAGTCTGCGCAGTTACACTGAAAAAACCCACCTTGGACAATCAACTTTTTAAACAATGAACATTGCCAGTAAACGTGTGAACATGCAGCAACGACTTTGAACGATAAAAGATTTCTTTTATTTAGTGACGTCAAAAAGATTTCTCATCAAATGCGCTTTACACTAAATGTTGATCACTAAAAGAAACGCTAAAGAATAGCTAATGTTGTACTTGCCTCGCGCGTGCCAATAATTTGCCTTTTCCAACCTTAACTAAGACAGCTCTGAAGAAAGTGCTTCAAACGGACATTTATGAGTGTAAATGTTAAACCCATTGTTCTCTGAACTAATTAAACAATAAAAAATTGACACGACCAAGCGAAACTAAATTAGGACCTAAATTTCTTCACGTAGCTGCCCTCATTAGACTACAGCAAGTTACAAATGAAATCAACCGACAAAATTTAGGATTGTCTTCAGCAACACCAATGGTAAAATACAAGCTCTGGTAAGCTCCCAGATTTTCTTTAACCAGGATGAAGTAAAACTTTCAGGTACCACACGTGATAAAAAAAAGATAACTGAAAGATGTTGAGCTTGAAAAAAAATATAAATAAAAATTGTCCCATGAAAAACGAATCGCGGAATAATGTTCGAATTTCTGCACGCCAACCCCTCACCTCACCTCCACTCCGTAGCATCGTACCAAATACTGCACAGAAACGAGTTTCCATCTCTCCGATAAGATTTCATGTCATCTTAGGGAATGAACGAACCATTGCTTCCCAGTTGTGAGTTAGGATGTTTTCCTTCCTCCACACACCTGGAATGCACCACTAGGTCACCCTCAATATAACTTATTCACACGCACAGGCGAAATGAATTAAATAATGATTAAAAAACACTAACGAAAACAAAATTTCGAAACAAACGAAAACCAAATTTAGACATACTACAAATACTCGCGACTTGAAAATATGGCGAAAGAAGAAAGATAGGTACTGTCTCATCTAAATTTGAGGCAACGTGCGAGGCGAGAGAGCACATGAGTGCCAGCATGCGGCTCCTCAGGAGCTGCCGTATTATAACGAAACGCAATTACGCTTTCAATCGGCCTACTAAACTAGAATGGCACAGAAGGTGAAAGTAAAAATTAATGGAACAAAAAGCACAGCAAAGAGGGGAAGAAATGTCTCAACAAATACACAGGAAAGAATCAATCTTAGGAATAAAATATGCATATGTAAATGAGCCAGACTCGACAGCAATGTCGCGTTGACAATAGATTGGAGTGGACTAAATGAAGAATACTAGAGAATGAAGGACACAATGATAAGGAATAACTCACTATTAGGTAGCCTGTAAAGGAAACATCGCCCAACACAGATTTAAATGAAAACTAAGTGATGACTGAACTCAACATAGGTTGTAATTCAATATGAACGAAAGAATCGTGTGCCTCAGGTTATACATGTTGAAGCACTTGACACGATGGAAGTGATAACGATTCAGAAGGAACAATTTACCCACTAAGACAAACTCTCAGTAACCACTGATGATGTAAAACAAATTAGCGTGTTCCGACATTTTTCCGCACAGCAAAATTTCAACCGTTTCAAAAGAAATGTGTTATGCTGCAGCAGGAAAGAACGTTCAGTTATCTTGCTTCTACGCCATTGATAACCAGCAATAAGTCAAGTTGAGCGTCCCTACCAACTAAACCAAGCGTTGCTGAACTGTCGTCCTCTTGACCTCAACACTGTTGGTAACTCTATCTCCTTAGATCTTAGTTATAAATTGTAAATGGTGCAACTAATATGAAACTTCAGGTTCTGATCAATAAAAAATATTTTTTACTCACATACATGTGACCAAGACTCTGATCGAATAGCACCAGGCAATGTTAGCCATCGAAAATCCAACACAAGCTACAACTTATCTAGACATAAGCAACATCAGCACATCAAAGAGAACTCACGAGACAGGAGAAAGGGACGGAAAGCTTGAGAGGAGTAACCTGCATGCGCGCTATTGCATGTTGACTAAATAAGATCTTCCACCGAAGAAATCTACCTTAACACGTTCCCCGCGTATTGGGCCACATGTGTACCAACAGGTAAATTGCCCGTTTACATACCGGCATAAATGAATGACATTTTTATCCGTTTCACTGCATTTTTAAAAAATAACTTTTATCATACGAGGTGAATGTAATCGTGCAATTTTATTTTTTCATATTCATTAAAACAAATAAAAATTTATTCCAGCAGTAAAGTTGATTTCCCTAATCTGTTACTTTCAACCTAACCAAACCAACCACTAACAGCTGTGGAAACGCGGGGAATGTGTTAAGGGTTTTATAAGAGACCTTCTCAATGGAAAATTTATTATGAGGCACTGATTTAATCGAGAAAGCCTTCACTCGATTCTCTAAAGCCATCATTGTACTAGGTACTTAATGTTACGATCTTTTTACATGCCCTATAATAGCCTTAGCCAAAAAATCCTTTGACTAAATCATATACACATTTACGGTCGCATTTCATGATGATGCTAAATTTATTCACCCTTGAAATCACTTATTCCTTCTGAGACCATTGTTATGTGTTAATTTGGTTGCACTTTTGCCAGGGTCATCCAGAGGTAACAAGTCATCGTCGTCACTATCAACAAGAAGTTGCTGTCTTCTATCCAAGTTTCCTTTAGCAGCACCACCACCCGCTGCGCTTCTCGCGCGCACTTGAGTCGCGTAGGGCGAAGCGACGGAGGAATGATCTGCCCCTAGGCCGGCCCGAGCGCTGAGTGCAACTCTATCACTTTCGGGGTCCTCAGACTCGCTGTCAATGGTCGTGATGCCGTAGACCCCTCGTGGGCATTTGTTCGCCTGTGCGGGCCCTGAGGAACACGACGGCTTCTGGTGGTCCTCCTGCTGCTGTGGCTTCCGCTGCTGGCGGGTGGTCATCATGGGAGACACACCGTCACATTCTGCAGCATGGCTCTGCTCAAATACAACTCGGCTAAACAAGGCTTCACTTCGAGTCAGCAAACAAGAGCGAAAAAGCAAACGAAAGTGAATGAAAGAACTACTAAAGAAAAACTATAGAAAAGAAAAATCAGCCCCTAGAGACAGCAACCAATGAAAATCAACTTGCTGCCTCAGTAAATACACACAGTCTTGGCCCAAGAATCGTCTTGCCCAATATTGGGTAGGAAATCCCCTTATACACTTTTTGAATGCTCAACCTACAGTAGTGCTGACCAAATGAAAATAATAAATAAAATAATTAATAAAATGAAATACAATATTTTATGTGTAAATTAAAAGGTAATTTTATTTTCCATATATATTTACGATACCTATGGTAGTGTTTGATTCGAAAACAGCACTAAGTTTTAACAATGATAATAACATACCGTGATTGAAACGCTCGAAAGGACACATGTCTCAGGAATTGTAGCTTTTTGACGTTAATATGAACATCTGAGCGCTCGTTGGTGAATATGGATGACTGTGAAGGCAACTTTTCCTCTTCGATTTCTGCCTAGATGACCGAGTGATTAGTGACTGACGGTATGGGACTAGAGCAGCAACCCGAAAATGGGCCACGAGGCTCGTCCCGTCACCATCTTCTAATCTAAAGATGAAATCACGCTGTCACCGAACTCTGGTTCCACACATGCAACTTTCACAACTCAAAGACAGCAACAAGAACTCCGAACTGGACCTCAACCGTGATCCTGATCCGTGTTCACAACGTGTCACTGCAGCGGTCTTGCCAAGTTAAACCACACAACAAATTGTGTCTATCATGAACTGGTCATATGAGAATAAGTATTTCACCAAGACAAACTCACAAACCCTTCAACTCAAGCCTAAATGATTCATCCTTAATTGGTCAACCACACCTACAAAAGACAATAGATAAACAGTCGAGGTACAACATGTAGATAAAGAGTATTCTCACTTGAAAAAGCTCCCCAGATTTCTCCCCTTTAAATCATTGCTGCTGGCTTACGAAAGTTCAATTTTTACGTTCTTGTTCTCATAGGAAACAAACTCTGCGGCAAGGTTAAATCACAACTCCATCAATAGAACAGCTTCTCCAACAAGTTAGTCATTTACGCGTTAAGAACACCTCTTCAATATATTTTACACAATTCCACACCAAAATAATCCTGAAGTCAAAGTGCACTTGGAAATTAATAATAAAGATGTAAAATGGAGCAAACATTATTGGATATTTTCAAGAAGAACCGAGAACATAACTCACAGCTGGAAGGTTACAGTCTGCACAGTTTCAGTGAATGCCTAGTTTCAGTGAAGGTATGTGTGCAATCAATAAGATGCTAGTTTCTGAAAAATTTCAATTTCAAAAATAGGGTTAAAAGTGATTTCATTAAGTTCAAAACTCATTCAAGTACAACATAGCTCACCTTAATTGGACGCAAACTAACTTTCAAAATGAGCATGCGCAAAAAATTAACAAATGTCAAATGCACATGACTTAACCTTGAATCCAACTAACAGTTCAGTAGCAACTCGAGACGACTGCTCACCTCTATCCGGGCGCGCGTGAAGAACACTTGACAAAGAGGACACTGAAAACTGGCAGGGCCCTCATCAGGCACAGGCTTTGTCTTGACGCCTCGTCCTCCCCGCTTGCTTTCTTCCAGAAACCGACGCCGCTCGGCCATCTCTAGAACCATGTTGTGGCGGTCTGACACGCTCTCTGAAGCAGCGTGCGACTGGCCTTCACATCGCTCCGCCAGACGCACTTGGGCGGCAGAAGGCGATTCTTCTCTAGAACAGCGCGATGAGGCGCATCCATTTTTGGACTTACAAGGCATCTGAACGAAGTAATAATCATCATTCTAATGTTGCTCATCTTGGGAAATCCGCCTCTATGTAGACAGTGCAACAACTTTGAAGAAGTAAATAGAAATGCATCTCAGAAATATGTCATCTATGCAATAAGCATTAAAGTTCAAGGAATTGTTTCCAAATAAGAAGCATTTAAGTGCAAATCATCATTTGCCATGAAAAGCGTCGCTAGTTCTTATCCAAACTTCAATTTTGGTCTTCACCAACATCGAGTGACAAAAGTAGTAAGAACTCAGGTAACATGAGTATTGCCGCACAGTCGAAGAGTATCTCTATGCGCATTTGAAAATTTAATTTATGTCTTCTTATAATGTAAATGAAAATTCAACATTGCGACCAAATTTGATGTTAATACCGTTCCCCCATGATAACAACATAAAGAGTTGTGACTACAGTATCACCAATTATTGTATCCGGAGAACCACAAACATTCTATCTTGCTTCTTCCAATAGAGGTATAGCAGATACCGTCTCATATACTGTCAGATGGGCTAAAATTGTTCATTATCGATTAGAACTCAAGCAGCCACAACGCACCCGCGTTAGATACAACAGAAAAAATTAAGGAATAACTTCAAGAAAGTAACTGAAACATGGCTCCCTCATGAGCAATGAGCATGAGGGCTCTCTCATGTGGCCCCTCAATGGCAACACACTAATTATTGAATAAAAACAAATGAAATTGATCCCTAAGTGTCTCACTAATGCCTCATCAGTCTAGTGACTCATTTAGAGCACACATCCAGCAGCTCTGAATGCATGCACAGAAAGGAAAGAGTAATGAACGACTAAAGTTAGGAACAACCGCTTTAAAATTGGTTATCTCCCCTTTTGTATTAAAATTCATCAGGTAGTTGGCTCACGCACAATAGTAGAATATTTCGTGAACTAAAGTCTTATCTACAAAACACGTTGCTACCAGAGACATCAATGGCTTATTTGAGGGCATGACTAGACACGCTTTAGGCTACAGTATCCTAAATTAACAGGAGTTTTATATTTAAATGAGACAAATATTGCCACATGCCAACGTAAATTATACTCGTATTGTTAATTGGATTTTAATGCATATGTAAGTTTACAAAAACATATTTTCACCAATTATATTACTCCAAAAAAAAATTCATCCGCTAATATCACTCCTTTGTACACGCATCTTAGAAAAAGACAGTAGGATATTAACTTTGGTAATACACACCATTCTAGATTTGATAATGCTTAATTTCACATATGAATTTAATGGATTTTTATTTTATTTCCATTAGTTAACAATTGGAGCTATTGACTCACCTTTGGTGCAGAGGAAGGCGATCCAGCAATCACTGAAATAATGTGGCATAAATTAGGTAACGATCACAAGTAACTGAAAAAAATTAACTAAATCATCACTAAAACATCCGGAAATGTGTCAAGAAGTATTACTTATAAATACTGACTTAACTACATTCCAGTTGAACTACCTTGCCAGAGTATCTATGATTTTGTTGTCCAATGCAGGGGCTAGACTTGAGGATAGAAATCATGGATGTCCCATCAAAAATTTTAGACTAAGGCAAGTTTCTCAAGAGCAACACAGGCGACTTATCTGAGCCAAAATGAAATCTCAAACAAACACAATATTGACATCTAAAACTCAGAAATATCACCAGCATTCTCCATTAACCTGTGGTGTCAAATGCATTATGCTCTGCTCACCTACTTCAGAAAACAAGCGTAAAACACAAATAATTAACTCGTAGAACAGACCATCCTCAACTAACTGATATCGGCTTGGAAGCACTCTTGAGGAACCACTACCTATCATCAACATCATAAATATGCAAATAGAAGCTCGTTTTCCAGAGCAAGCATGTCAACATTACCAGCGCAGAATACCACAAGAACCCACGTCCATGTCGCACGCAATCTTCAGTTACAGGCAACTTCTATTCAGTCCCAATGGTAGAGCAGAAGTAGCTTTCTAGTGTTTATTGTTACTATGAAATGTTCAGTTCAATCAATTAGATTAGATTGTAAGCTATTTTAACCCTCCAGAACCACAACAAAGATATTCCCAAGAGAGGAAGCAGGAAGACAATATCTGCTGTAGAACTATGGGGACAGGGCATCTATGCAAAAGGTGTGTCTCCACACTCAGCACATAAAAGCAGCAAAATTGAAACAAAGTTAATCAAACAAGATCAGGTTTAAGAAATTAAAATAAAAAGTTAGTTTAAGCCTCCCTAACAGCTACAAAAAAGAGCGTATCGAAGAGAGGAAGGAGAAAGGCACCATTTAGCACGGAGATAAGAGAATGGGGAATCTATGCAGAAAGGGCATAGAAACAGTAAGTTAAGAAGTTCATGAAATAAGATAAAATTGAAGAAGAAAGTCAGAGGTGCTGAAAAACAGTACATAGTGAACCGAAAAAAGATGGTCCTTAACGAAACAAAAAAAACATTTATTTCAACAAAAAGAAGGTCTACCTAACTCTCAGCTCGGGCCCTCACAGTTTCCCCCTGGGAGCACTAATTCCCATAGATACAATAGTTGTATCCCCCTGAGGGGATCAAACAAAATCAAATATGAAGAATTAAGTAAGAGGTGTTGAAAAAAGTATAGTGTACAAGTAAAAACAAGTCAGTAATAAAATAAAGACTTTTTCTACTTCAACAGAAGACTTATACATTAGGCTCAGGACCTTACATCTTCCACCAGGAGGCGCTAAGTCCCATAAATACAATATTTGTGTCACCTGAGAGGCGTTTGATGGCTTATTAAATTGACATTAAATTAGGACTTCTTAGCTACAACAAAAATGATCTCAAGAGAAGGTGCAAAAAAGATCTCAAGAGAATGAATAATTTAGAATAGAGTGTAAAAAAACGGGGAATAGATGCACACGGTGTGTGCTTACACAAGATCCTAGGGCAAGGGAACAGCAAGACAGGAAGAAAAATCAAAGAAGGGATAGCCACGAAGGCATGAAAGATAGAAGTTCAAATCCAAAGATTTATTCACTTATAAGTGAGGTAACCAAACAGTATCACTCTTCAGACGTCATTCGCCATAGCGTACAAAAGACACACTTAACTAACCTAAGCCTATTGCCTATCATATGCTGCCTGAGAATTCAATTCGATCAATCTATTGGAAGATATAATGAAATGTGCAAGCTAGGAATATATTCAGAGAAGCCAATGATTTGGATAGTTTAAATTAAGTTCAAAATTTGAAGCATAAAAACTTTGAATAACCAAAAGCCAATCGCGCTTGAATGTCAACCTAGAGTCAGAGATTAAGCAGGACACAGACCTTTACTATTTAACTCAACTTCGTCGCTGCGACCCACTATAGATTTCTCCAATAGTTTAGCCCTGTTCTTATCTTCAACCTAACCCAAAACCCATTTGGAGAGCTATACAATTTAAGCAAAAAAAAAAAAAACTCTGATCTTATGAGTGAAGCTAATGTCTCCTAGACATACATGAGATCTCTCCCGCTTGTCATAACGCAACTCTCACTTGCTAAGCTATAGATAACATGTCTCCCATTTTCTTTTGTGGAGGTGTTTTTGATTGCCATTAGCCTTTTTAATAGAAGTTCTGATAAGCATAGAAGAGTTTTACACCAAAATTTTTCAAGACCTAAAACATTCAATTGTTTGTCTGTATTTAATATTTAGCCCTCTCACAGCGAAATGAGAAGAACCCACAAAGCCCAACGATATGACACTAGCGTGTTGCAGTTTTCATAATACCCACAAAAAAAAGGCCAACACTCACATGTTCTTTTCTCGCCTCTTAACTTGACAGGAGCAGGTCTGATGGTAACATCTTCATCTTGGGGAGAAGAAGGTGGTTCTTCAGCCCCCCCACTATTACCACCACCACCTCCTAATGAGTTTTTTAATTTATCAAAAATAAATGCTGATGAATTATTCAAGAGGTTCCGTACAACAGAACCCCTTGGTTTGTCAGCGGAATCGATGTTGGGTTCATTCCTCTGCAACAGAGTGCTGTTGTTCTGAGATGATAAGCTAGTGCCAGATAAAACGGGGATTCGATTGATCAGAGGCAGCTGTGGGGAGCCAATGGTAGATGAAGAAGGGGTCGACTTCACGGAAGTACGCATGGCAGCACGAACCTTAGCAGCCGGCTCGTCTACCTCCACAACATCAACATCACTGGAAGAATCTTCTCCGTCTGCCTGCAAAACGGCCATTTTAATGACGCTATCGTGTTTTGAAGTCTTTTCCAGAACGCTTCCATACTTCTTTCCGCATGAAGCTAAGAGAGCTTTGTCTATGTTCAAATGAGGAAGGGCAGAGCTCACAGAATGTTGAGAAGGGCCCTGATCTTCTCTCAGCCTCGGAACAACTGATCCATTTACAACGGGAATTTTTTGAGCTCGCCTTTGAAACTTACGTTTCCCAGGTAAGGAAAGAAAAGCTTCATCATCACTACTCTGATACTCAATTTGAGCAATTTCTGAATTGGGCACATTTTGTTGCCCACTGATATTTCCTCTCCTTCTTTTCTTTGCCCGTGAACTTGGCAGCCAATCATCATCTTTGCCTTTAACAATTTGTTCAACTTCAGGTAGTTCATTCATTTCTTCTTCAAAAACATCTGGTATTACATCGCGCCTATTTTTAAAACCTCGCCGCTGCCGTAGAGAATAAGAAGTACAAGATGACAACGTTTTTCCCTCGGCAGGTTTACAGGGAAGCAGCTTAATCACCTTTTTCCATGGCATAGCCACGTTGGGCTTTCGCCGTGAAGAAGCTAATGCCAAGCTTACTTTTGCCAGAGATTCCAAGATCTCTTTATATATTTTTACACGAGTTTCTTCATCGGCTGATGCGAATTCAACTGGACTATTAAACCGAATGTCATCAATTCTCTTTGAATGGAGTTCAATAATACGTCGTTCAGGCATTCGATTTCTCAAATCCACAATGGGCATTTTAGATTTTTCACGATCATTTTCTTTGTTATTTTCAGAAGTAGTGCTCTGCACATGAAGAGAATCTGTAGGTTTATTTTCATTACTGGTAGTAGCAGAAGAAGTAGAAGGTGTGTTTCCTGATTGGTGTCCAACCTGAAGTTCGTCCAAATCCTCTTCTCCAGCGCTTGTGTTCTTTGATTGCTCTAACACAAGATTGCAGTGGAAGGATGCCTCTGACTCAACTTCATTTTTTGCCTCTCCGAGCAAACTCTGTGACGCTTCAAGGTCCAGATCATCGGACAAAGTCTCGGAGAGTTCAACAGCAGATTCCCTAGGAGTCACGTCACTTTTTACTCCTTCATTGTTAGGCAAAGACTGCACAGTCTTAGAGCCCGGAGGTTCTTCTTTGCTGTTTTGGATACAAGCGGCAGTAGATGTGTGACATTTCTTCTGAGAACTTGTGAATGTTACATCGATGTCAATGGAAGTTGGAATCAAACTCCCAGAAGAATCTTCATCATCAGTCAACTGAAACAAAGCCTTTGGAGACGGTGCATGGTTGGGAACGGGTTTCTGAGTCGTGACTGTTTCTTTACATTGTGAAGACTGAGACGTACCCGACACAATGACCTCTTCATTACTTCCAATCTGAAAACAGAGACAAGCAATAAAAACCAATGAAAATCCCGTCCCCTGACAGCTTTTAATACATCAAGAGAAATGCAACGCAGTGTGCACATGGCCATAACTAATAACATTTATGCATTAGAAAGCAGCCTATGGTGCAAGTGGACGTAACAGGAGTGTGATGGCCTCCAAAATGACTTGCCTTTGTATGGCACCTCAAAAGCATTTCTAAAATCAAATGTTTTCAAAGACTTGATTAGAATATAGGATGGCTTAAGCCTCCCTAACCACACCAATAGTGTTCCAAAGAGAGGAAGGATTGTAGGCGTGGCTCCAAATATGTTTCTTTTTTATCTGTAATATCCAGCATGCATCAGTCTGAATACATTCTGTTTTCTCCTGTCTTTTCCAGTGATTCTTAATGTTAATTATAGAGATATGAGTTTAAATGTTTTCAAGTGTTCACTGGTTGTTTTGTGTTCTTGATTTTGCTGTGTTTTGTGTTTGAATGGTTTCTTAATGCACTGTCTTCTTTTGCTTTCAGTCACTCAGATTTCCGGTAAAACTAGTGTAATTATTTCTTGGCAGAGCTATTCTTTCACCTTAAAACCAAGTGTTGATCTGGTGAGTGTTGCTTCATTGTACAGTTTGCTTGCTTGTATGTATTTTTCTGTTGCTCTAGGCTAAGATTTACTTTATGTTGAGCATGATTTTTTTTTCTGGCATATTGGTTCTTTCATTTCTTTTTTGTTGAAAGATTAGGTTTTTCAGTTCTGCTAAATTTCAAGAAGATTTCTGTTATAATATTTTTCCTGAGTTACTATGTTGAATTTGTTGTTAAATGATTTTATTTGAGTTTGATTTCATTCACATTCATTTCCTAGTCCATTTTCTTCAGTTGCTTTATTTCATTTTTTAGTCAGTGCATTTACTTTATTTAGCATGAATTCATTTTTCAGCATGGTTTATTTGTTCTGCTTCTTACTTTATTTTGAAGTTTAGTTTGAGAAATCCAAAAGGACTGGTATGGTTTATTTTCTTTTCCTGCACTTTTATTTTTTGTTTTATCTCTGTTTTCAGGGCTTTTTCATTTGCTGGCTTCTGATTTGTATTTACTGTTTCTGAGCCCTGTCACTTGTCATTGCATGTCCAACACCTGTTTCACAGTAAACTATCATTTTTCTAAACCAGTTTCATTACTCCCTCACTATGTGGTTCACACAAACAGCTACATGTAATGATGGGTAAATGCAAGTACCCCTAGTCCCCCGTCCTCTTACAGGATGAAGAACTACTTAGTTTAGAGTTTAGGAAATGAAGAATTATTCATGCACAAGGTGGGTCCATTCGCACACAACACCCCATGGGCATAGATACAATAATTTAAGAAACAAGATAAAAGTTGAAGAAAAAACTCATAGGTGCTGAAAAACACAATAGCAGTGAAGCAAAAAATATCATCCATAACAAAAGAAAAACCATATTCTATTCCAACAAAAGGAAGAACTAAACTCTCAGCTCAGAACCTTACATTGTTCCACCCTGGAGAGCTAATTTCTAAAATGCAATGGTTGTATCCTGCATAGGCAGATTATCATACGGCAACTGGTAAAAAATATATTTGCTGCAGTTCCTACTCAGACTTTAATGAAGATTTGAAGGCAAATAGAGGCTGAGGTAAGTAACTGCCTATAATATAAGCACAATTTTCCTTGATATTGCAACTAATTTTCCAATAGTATCTAAAACACACAAGAACAAGACTTAGATCACTCCTCAAGCAAACATAAATTTCATGGATTGCAACAAATACAAATTTTACAAGGAGTATATTTTGTTGTGCAAGACTATTTGCAACACAACAAAACGTACTTACACAGCTACACTCGACTGGTTAATTTAAAAATTATGCTCACGGAATGGAAATTTACATTGATGTGTCTTGTTTACAATCTATTTATTAAGCTGGAACTAAAAACATCTATATGTCAAATGGTGTGAATATTCAGTAAAGCAAATTTGCTTTCAATGAGCTCATAAGAAAATGTTGCTAATTCAAAAAATAATTAAACAAAAGCTGCACAAGCAACATTCGGGCAATGTTTCTACTGATGCATTTGCTTTCCCCCAGCAAATAATCTGCTTAACATGTTGACTACATAATGGGATACATGGGTATCACTAGGTATATTGCTCATTTACGCACCAATGTAAATGAATAACATTTCAGACCACAGTGCAACCTCTTTTTGAAGGAATTTATTGTAGGAAGATAATTTTCTTGTGCACTTATATTTTGTACATTTCTTACAATGGAAGGAAACTTATTCAAGCAGGCAAGTTGATTTTCCTGTTTTATTTTTTACAACCATACTACATCAACTTTACGACCCTCACAATCGGAGCCAATGTGTCAAATTATTTGGCTCTAGCCCTGATATGACAGCATCACTACAAGGTGAACAACTTGCGGCAACCGCTTACTTTATTTGTCCAGCAGTCAAGCAAGTAAGCTTCAAAAACCAACAATTCACATCAAGTCAACATAAAATTGTGTTCCTATACTATAATAAACAAATTTTAACTACTTGCTTATTTGCTAGGTTTGTTTATCCTTATTCACACCCTGTAAGCGGGATACCAAAACACTACATAAATTTCAACTTTCATTTTATTTGAAGAAAAATTTATTGATTAAAATTTCCTGCTAGCCTAACACAAAAATCAAAAACCAAAATAAGAAATGATGTTACAACTAAGCTCTTCATTTTTAAAAAATTTTCACATGTAAATCATAGTAACGAGTTGAAAAAGGTTTTTTTTTATGAAATACTAGCACAGAATATAAGCAACAGTTGGAGCAGAAATAATGTAAATCTGAACGTGCCACAAATAATCCAAGGTGGTTTACACCTCGCTCACCTCCTGGATGTCTTCTTCTGCATCAGCAGGCGGAGCAGCAGCAGCAGAAGGTTCTTGGATGACGTGTTGTGGCCGGTCATTCTGGCGAGACTCGTCATTGTTCTGAGAGTGAGGATCCTTTTTGCCTTCATTCAACTGAAGCTGCCGGCGCTGCTCTTCCTCGTTCAGGGCATAAGTGCAAGACTCCACCAGCAAGTTGCAGAGCGTCTGCTTCTCGTCCAATGAAAGTCCGTCCTCCCACAGTCCAGCAGCTGTGAAACAAAAGCAAGAAATTAGCCTCCCACAAAAAATTTACACATTATTGTTGATATTCTTAAAATTATAAAATTGGTAAAGAATTTATATATTCAATTTTTATAGAAAAAGCCAAGATGATAAGAAACTCTATGCATACAGAGCATATAATGAAACTAATTCACTTTGCAGTGGTGCACATAGGCAAAGTAATATATATTTAATTCAATTTCATCAATCACCAGAAATAGAAACATTGGTGAAGCATACAAAAAACTTTCATTTTTGTCTGAATAAATTGATGAAAATTAAACAATACTCTCTTACACAAACTTGTAAAAAAATCCAACTCAAATTAACAGAAAACAACTCTAAAGTTGAATAATCCATGCTGAAGGTGTTCAATGTATAGAAGAAACTTACTGCAGTAGATGTGCATGAATTCACAGTTCTAGCTCAAGTCTCCACATACAATTTTTCTCGTTAAAGTTCTTAGGAACTGAGCTAGAATTGAAAATATCATCCCAAAACACCAACCAAAACCTTACACCTACCTAGAAATTTTGTAAGGCTTTTCAGTAACTAACAATGCATTCAATATGCACAACATAGCACCCTGAATTTGGTGATTACCAAATTACTAATTATCATTGCTTGCTTCAAAATTTAGACAAAATTTACAAATGTCACAAAATTTTACAGCACATATAATTCAATTTCTGTAGTCTTTCACAGTTGATTGCACATTTATTTATTTAGATTAGATGAATAGTGTTCTTTAATATCACTCAGGAGAATTAACTATCACACTTGTTACTAGTAGGTACTCAGTTATTTAGTGTCTGAAGTTTCCAGATGTAGCAGTCGATTATCCAAACAAACCTTGACGTGAACCATTCATCTAACTTAACCTACTATATGGGCAGTTACTCTGCAGAAAATCTTAAAGAGTTACTTTACAAAGTACTGGCGGATCACCAAGGAGCTCACAAGCCAATCATTCTAGTCTCATACAAGTGCACATCACGAGTCATTGTAGCCGCAATATTTTTAAAGTTGACTGCAGCAGCACACTAAAAAAAAAACAGATCAACAGAACAAAGACAGAGTTGATGATTCCTGCATGTAATGGAAGAAGCTAGCATCTATCTGAACATCTGGTCACACAAAAAATCAACACTAATAACTAGAGATGATTTGAAAAAGATGTCACAATATTTTGCACCTTCAAAATGCTTTCTTTGATACTTTCACTCATCATGCAGTATACATCACAATAAATGATGGTAAGTAGAGGATGAGCCAAAATGTGTGCAAAAAATTTTTCCTTATCTTATCAACATTTTGAGTTTCTCAAATTATTCAAAGCAGTTAGTCTTCAGAAATATAATATTCAGAAGGATCTCCACATAAATTTATTAAATAAATTAATAGAATGGTTTTAAAACATTGTATTAGGTATTTCCAAGTTAAACTCCTTATAGTGATGTAAAAGAACAATTGAGGAATGAAATATTTTGAGAAACACATGATAAAGATTGGATTAAACGTTTGTTTAAGCCTCACTAACCCCAATAATGGTGGTTCATACATAGGAAGTGTGAAGGTTCTATTCAGTGTGTATGTCTATGGAGTGGAAGATACATCGGATCTGTGCACAAAGTGTTACTCTGTAAAATGCCCTGCACATAGTAAGCTGAAAAAGAAGTTTATGAATCAAGATACATGTTGAAGAAGAAGGTAGCAGATGGTAAAAAAAGGGATAGCAGTGATCCAAAACAAAAAAAAATATTTTTCTAACCATCAATAAAAAGACCTACCACCAAAAAGAATCATTGCCTAACCTACAGCTTGGGTACTCGCATTTACCCCTGGGAATGCTAATTCCCATGGATACGATAGTTGTACCCTCTCAAGACAACCAGTGATTATGAACATCAAATTAGAAGATTATGTACAGCCAGCTTGAGTTTTCATACTGCAATTCACTGTTGATGCATTAAATGAAACCAAATGGAAAACCATATATAAGAGAGAACATGGAGTCCCTGAAGTGATTTAAAGTATAGTTTAGTACAAACTCTTGAAAAAATCAGTTTTAAAAATAAGTGGCACAAAATGATGGTATAAGCAGTAACATTTAAAAAAATTTCAATGGTTAAATTAAATAATATTTTGAAATCTAATTCATTTAAATGTCATTCACCTTTATTAGAAAAATGAAAGTGAACACTAAAGATGAAATGATAGTCCAGAACAGTACCTGAATATCAAAATTTTTTGTAGTATTGCCATTGGAGTTCCTTTTTTAAGGCTGATTCCAATACCTAAAACATTTTTGTATTATACTGGATGACAATCTACTGAATGTGGTATTTTTACAAAGAATGTTACTCTATTTTGAAAAATCGAATGGAAAATTGAGCATGTCTGAAACACAATATCTTTAAGATGATGACTGCCTTGGTCAATGCAGTGATAGATGATAATTATTAAATGATTCATAGCAAGTTAAATTCAAATTAAGAAAATTGGATAAAACAATAACATTATTAATAACTGCTTAACCTTGAGGCAAATGGCAGCTCTTCCTGAGGGTGAGCTAAGTGTGCAGCAAGAAGTGATAGAGCAAGCCACAAGGATTTTATTTTATGTTATATTATTTTCTTTCATTCTTTTTACACGTTCACTGCGTATTGGGCCACATGTGTACCAACAAGTAAATTGCCCATTTACGTGCTGGTATAAATGAATGACATTTTATCTCTGTTTCATGACATTTTTAAAAATAATTGTTGTCATACAAGGTGAAATGTTTTCATGCTATTGTATTTTTCATATTCATGAGGAAAAATTAAAACTTATTCAAGCTGGAAAACCGATTTCCCTATTCTGCTAATTACAACCTAATCAAACCAACCGTAACAGCCGCAGAAACGCAGTGAACATGTTAAATAGAAGAGGTAGACACATCTGTGTTTATCTAACCATTTGCTGGGAATAAGGAGTAAGTAATTTTTATAATGTTCTTCATTAGTCTTAAATTGTTTCATTTTTTGTAAGTCATGATATCAATTTATGAAATTGCAAATTAATTAAATATATATTCCATACCATGGTTGCTTGTCACTAAATTAGGTAGCTAAATATTGGAAAAAATACAAATGAGCAGGTATCGTGATTGTATCGGAAATTGTGACATTTGGATAGAAATGTAATTGTATAAAAACCATTGAAATATTTGGTATCAACCTTTCACTAGAACACACTAATGCTGAATTGCACAGAACTTACTTTTGACTCTTCTTCTTCTCCTCTTACAGCAAAAACTTGTTTGAAATTACAGGCTATTTTCACAGTAAACACATGTCAAATCATATATGCCTTACCTTTAAGTCTGTCATTGAGCTTTTCTTCTTCTTCTGCCACACTCATCATCATTGACCCAAGTGTTGCTGCTGATGTGTGCACAAATACCTCCAGTGAGGGCAATAACTAAAATATTGCTTCTGAAATGTAATTGCACACTAGTTTTTACTTCCACATCAGTGCACATAACCCCTCATTACAACATGCACCACATCTCAATGAACTATATCCAATAATATAAACAATTATCAAGGTAATCTAAAATAAGTCATCAACCTCTTGATAATTATCAATAATCAGCAATTCCATTTGAATGTGAACCTCACTAAAACAAATTTTGTTGCACGGTCTAAAACATCAGGCCCATTCTTTGACACATTGTTATTAGTTCAACTTATGCAATAGTAAGCATTTCTGAGTGACTTTGAAGCAAGCAGATTGGTAATCCATGAAACAGACATAGCAGTCAAATCAAATCCTAAATATGCTACACAAACAGATGAATGAACAGAAAATATACAGACACATATATATCTATCAACAATCATTAGCAAGCTTGAACTTAACAGCAACACATACTTTAAATTCAAGACTAGCTCTCACTGCAGAGTATTCAACAAAGGCAGCCTAAAGCAAGTCCAAACCAGTTACGTATTAGATTTACAGGTTTATTCTCATTTATTGACAAAATATAAACATAATGAAATACTCAGTATTCAATTCAATCCACAGTAAACTGTTGCACTAATTTTACAGGACAAACTCAAGATTGTAATGCTCTATATATTAATTTTAACCAAACGTAATTCACTTGTCAATTTCAACTTTTTTCAAAAAATCTAACAGTGTAGGCTAAAAAATAAATTTGGTAACATAGTTTGAGTGTATATACAGTTTAGGAGTCTCTTGTACACCCACATTGATTTCCTTAATGATTAATTAATTCACCATAAAAATAAAACTAGCATTAACAAGATTTAATCTAGTATTTTTTAACACATAACTTTTATTTCCTTTAGTATTGTTGTAAAATAAAGTTAAAATCAAAAACTTGTATACTATTCATCTAACCAAACACAAATGAATTTATTTAGATTAGAACTTTCACAAAAAATTAATTTTGGTAAATGTTAAGAAGAGGACACTAATCAATTTTTGAACTTTTGTTCTTTGCATCATGGTAATTAGATTGAAATAAACAACTTTTCTTCTACGCACTTTCCGTCGCAAATGAGTATTTAGCAAGTCATGGCGGTAGCGTAACGTAACTGAACTAAACTAATCGAACCCAGGCTTACCTAACGTAACCTAAGATAACCTAAAGCAATCCAAACTAACGTAACTTGACATAACCTAACGATCATTTGAGCACATCATAGCCGTCAGAACAGAGATTCTATCACAGTTACCACTCAAAACCATTTTTTCACGCTTGAGAGACTAGAATTGCAGCAAATAAGCGGTATTTGAGGAGAGGACAATAATTGACTTTCCAATTTTTGCTGCCTAAACATAGTTAATTAGATCTAAATAAATAACTTTTCTTCTATGCATTTTTGGGGGAAAGAGTATTTAACGAGTTATAGCGGTGTGTTAATTTTTGTCTTTGATGATGAATGCACTGGAATAAACCGCTACTAATCAATTTTTTAATTTTTGTTGCTGGAATCATGGCAACAAGATCGAAACAAACTACTTTAATTCTACACACTTTTTGCGGCAAATGAGTATTTTACGAGTTAGAGCGGAAGGTTTGGTTATTGCGCGATTGAGCTGTTAAGAATACGTTTGGGTACTTCGTAATATATTATTAGCCAACCCTGTGGAGCCTGAAACCACTTCTAGGATCTTTCAGTTAAGGGAAGCGTACCCCCAGAATGTCGAATTTTCTAGAGATATTGATTTTAGCTGCTATAGGAAGAGTAAGATGTCTAGTATATCCCGTGAAAAAATCAGGTTCGAACGTTCACTTGTTCGCCCGCTACAGGGGTTTGAAGTATGGGGGGAGGGGAGGGGGAAGTGATATTTTATCATGTTACACCTCCCCCTTGGCATTTTCTTCACAGCGCGACATTGCTATGTCTCTTTATTACTGTATAATGATTTCAAGGGTCCTAGCTGATCCAACCAATAATAATAAAGAAACATTGAGATTGCTCATGTTTCTTTGTTTACCTTTTTGAGAGGATTGGAATGCGGGGCTTCAAAAGTCATCTCCTCTTACATTTGTTGGGCTATAGTGATGATTTTGATATCATTGAATGCGGAAAGACGTGAGCGTCAGAAGTTGTGATGTTGTAAGGTACAAAATTTCACGAAAGAAGGCATACCTTGGAATTTTTCATGTTTTTTATTTCAAACTAAGAGTTTGAAAAATTCCATTTGAGTTTTTGGAATGCCCAAATTTTTCTGCATAAAATGATACCAAAATTATCACTGTAGCTTGAAATCTGTGGGAGCAGATGCATTTTGAATAAACCCGCCAAAAATCTTGTTTTCTATATCTCGTTTTCTTTCCAGAAAATCGCAATTCATCATAGAAGACAAATGATTTCAAATTGTATTTCCTATCAGTATTCCAAATTTCATTGCTCTAAGTTCAATATTGAAGAAAATCGTTCTAAAGGGGTACGCTTTCCTTAATAATACAGTAAAGGTTATCACCCAAAAATAACAAATTATAGCGGTATGTTAATTTTTGTCTTAGATGGCGGGAATGCGCTCGATCATTTAAGCGCGTCGGAAGGGAGAGTCCATTGTGGTCTTCCCGTCCGACACGCTTGATAAATTTACTTTCCGCTTCAAACACTTGAGTTGCGTAAAGTGATTTTAATTCGTTAAATACTCATTTCCCCCAAAAAGTGCATGGAAGAAAAGTTGTTTATTTAGATCTAATTAACTATGTTTAGGCACTAAAAAGTGGAAAATTGATTGTCCTCGCCTTCACATTGACCAAGTAAGCCCCCGCTTATAACTCTTTAAATACTCATTTTCGACGGAAAGAGCATAGAAGAAAAGTTGTTCATTTTGTTCCAACTACCTCTGTAAAATTCAAAAAGTTGATTAGTGCCATCTCCTTAACAAATACCTTAAATTTTTTAACTCTTTCTTTCAACCTGAAAATTGTATTTCTGTGGAGAAAGTGAGAATTTTCACATACCAGCCCCTCAAGACGTATGATTTACCCTAGAACGCTAAACATGGGTATCATATGCCCTGCGTACCTGACGTAATACTCATTTAGGATATTTCTTGTAATGTGAGAGTTCCAGTATTCCTTATAGCGTCTTAGTATGTCGAGTCGTGATAGATGGTGGGTATGTCACTCTACTCCGAATCTGGGATTTTTGAGTAGAGACGAATAGGGTACCTCATACCCATGTTTAGCTTTACTGTGCAGCTGTATTAAAGGGTATCAT
>JACJUY010001628.1:105843-127335 GCA_014220935.1 Platorchestia sp. MABIK
TATGTCTGTGTTTACTACAGAGGTCATTATTATTTTGTATTAGGGTTCATACAACCTGTGCATTTATGCCTCAGGTACATAGCACACAATTGACTGCGATTGCTTCACAATTTACAAATAGTAAAACAACCTATTTTACTTTGTAGAACACAGCTACCACAATAAATATTTCGCCAATTGTTTTTCGTTAAATTTGCTTCAGCTGCTGATGACAGCTTGAGTAAATCCACCCGAGAACTATGGTTAAGAGTGTCACCAGGCTCTTGACTTTCCTCTGTGAGGTGGCCAAGCCTTCAAGTTAATGACCTCAGCAACAAACCAGTAAAATTACGTTTTCTGTTTTTTCAAATTTCTTTTCCACCGGCGTTTATTAAAAGTTTTTGGAAGCTTATAAATATATTTGCGAATGTAACAATTATTAAAAGCACAGTTTATTTTTTATTAGAACACACATTAATTGGTTGTATTGCACGGTGAAGGCTGACAAACAGGATGGCAATCAAAGCGGCGGCAGACAGACTTAGTTTTAGCGCAACAGCTACAACAGGACGTAGGATGCACAGCACAACTGCGTGCACCTAACTCGTCAGCATGACTGCTAGAACGTCCTCAGGTACACAGTAATGATCGACTGGTCTGCGCGACTGCTCCCACGTAACTGCCCGACGGGCCAACCAGCGCGCTGAGGTTCCAGCCGCCCGCGGTTCTAGCACCAATGCTGCCGTACAGTACGGACCGCAATGTTACTCATAGGAGCATGAAAGAGAAAAAGTTTGCCGAATTGGGCAGTGAAGGACTTTGTTGTTCACAAGAGCAGTAACCTTATTATGTATGACTCCAGCAGATTGTGCATGGAAATTTAATTCCTAAGCCCTCTTCTAATTACAACATTGTATTCCACGCCCTTGTCCCTACCCACTGTCACACAGGCACAGGACTGAAAGTGTTGGTACGGGAAGACATGAGCTATAACACAAAAACATTAAATACCAGACTGTAAGCCTTTGCCTTACTCTTGTGTTTTATTGGACGCATGATTTTACTATGCAACTTCGATATCCCACCAATAGTACCGCTGTCGCTACAGGAATTACTCGCACCAGCAACCAAATGGTCATAGCCTTTATAGAGCAGTCAACATGTGAAAGCAGTATTATCGTCGAATTGTATGTGTAACGGGCAAAAAATTCACCTGGAAATGAAACGTTCTCTTCAAATTAGGGAAAAAGAAAGAAAATATCAACACGTTCACCTCGTTGGGCCAAATGTGAACCAACAGGTAAATTGCCCATGTATGTACCAGTATAAACCACGACATTTTATCTGCTTCGAGACATTTCTTAAAAATAATTGCTTTCATACAAGGTGAAATGTTATTTTACAATTGTATTTTTCACATTCATTCGGAAAAATTAAAATTTATTCAAGCTGAAAAATCGATTTCCCTATTCTGATACGACCAAACCAACCGTTAACAGCCGCGGTAACACAGTGAACGTGTTAAGTGTAATGTACGGGTGCCCGCAGGCCGTACGCGAGAGCGCGCTGGTGCGTGGGGTGCGTCACGTGGTGGTGGACAACCTGCAGTTCATGGTGGGCTGCCAGAGCAGCGCTGGCGAGCGCTGGCAGCACCAGGACATGGCCATGGCGGCCTTCAGGAGCTTTGCCACGCAGTACAACTGCCACGTCACGCTCATCGTCCACCCCAGGAAGGTGGGTGTCTCTCTTGGGAGTGCTGTGTGTCTCTCTTGGCGCTGTGCGGTCCTCAAGAGGATACAACTATTGGATCTATGAGAATTGGTACTTCCAGGAGGAATATGTGAGGTCCCGAGTTAAAGGTTAGGTAGGGTGCCTTGCTTTCGTTGAAATAGAACAGGTTTTTGGTTTAGTAACAAACCATCTTCCTTTCGGTTCACTGCTGTCCGGCTTTTCATCACCTACTACTTTTTTCTCAAACTTTTATCTTGTTTCATTGACTTCTTTCTCAACTTACTGAATCTATGCACTTTGTGCGTAGATTCTGTGTTCCCTTAACTCTATAGTTAATGGTGCCTTAAATCAGATCTAAATCAAAATACATCAAAAGAGAAAAGGGAATAAAATATAAATATTTCACTAGTTGCAGAAGGAATGATGATTGCATTTTGTTTCAGACAGGGTTTTCTTTTGAAATGAACAACGATTCGAAAATGCAAAGGTTTATTTATTGTTATTATATGCTTATTACCCCCTGTGGAGGGGGAGGGTTTTATAATTCTCCCACCGTGGTCCGCTGCGTGTCGTAAGAGGCGACTAAAGTGGACGGAGCGAAGGGACTGGGGATCCCTTCTCTGCAGTGATTTTCCTGAGAGGCAGCAGGCCAGTGTAGGGGGTGAGAGGGGTTGAAAGACCCCTCAAACCCTAATAACAGGATCTATGAATGTAAGGGGGTGTGGAAGTAGAGCGACTGAAAATAAGAATGAAGAGATTGGAAGAATGGTGATGAGTCGGAAGATGGATGTGTTGGCCCTGAGTGAGACGAAGTTGAAAGGTAGTGATGAGTTGATGTTTGGGAGTGTGTGGGGAAGAATATCTGGGGTGCGTGAGGGACATGCAAGAGAGTGAAATTATTATTGAATATAAGTGAAATGAATTATTGAGTGAAAGAATCCGTGATGAAGTAGTTGAATTGGGTGAGGTATGAGCAATAACAATGTGGGTGAGAGTGAAATGAGGAGTAGAGTCATGGGTGTTTGTGAGCGCGACCGGGATCGGAGAGGAGTGGGGAGGAGAGAGAGGAGTTTTGAGAGAAGTTGTCCTAGTGTGTTGCAGGAGTGGGGAATGGTTGTAGAGTTGTGGTGATGGGGGACCTGAATGCGAGAGTGTGTGATGAGGTGGTGGATGGTGTCGTTGGCAGGTATGGAGTAGCTGGGGTGAATGAGAGTTTTAAATATTTGGTGGAATTGTGTGTAGAGAGTGAGTTAGTGATTGGGAATAGTATACTTGAGAAAAAGAGGATAAACAAGTACATATGTGAGGGTAAATGGATGTGTGATAGTGGAGAGAGCGTTGATGGATTATATTTTGATTAGCAGGGGAGTGATAGGTCGTTTGCTTCACGTGCATGTATTCTGTGGTGAGATGAATGGGATATCGGATCATTACTGAGGGAAAGTTGAGAGTAAGTGGAGTGTGGGGAGGTGTAAAAATGAGGAGTGGAAGGGAGGTGTTAAATGTAAACAAGTTGCATGAAGTTGAGCGTGAGTGTGAGTATCAGGAGAAGATGAAAGTAGATCATGGGAGGGTGAAGGTAAGTGAGGTTGGTGAAGTGGAAGGGGAATAGAAGTTATTTAGAGATGCAGTGGAAAAATGTGCAAGGGAAGTGTGTGGGGTAAGGAAGGTTGGAGGGGGGATTAGAAAGGGGAGTGAATGGTGGAACGGAGATGTAGGAGCGGTTTTGAGAAGAAAGCGGGGCCTTCGAAAGGTGGCTGCAAAGGGGCAGCCAGCAAAATTTCGAAGAGTATAAGGAGAGGAAGAAGGAAGTATAAAGAATGGTAAGGAGAGCAAAGAGGGCGGTGGATGAGGAGTGGGGGAGGAAGTTGGGAGGGGACTTTATGGAGAGAAGGAAGTGAAGAGAATTGGGAAAGGACAGGTGGAGAGTGAGGCAAGAGTAGTGATGCCAAAAAAAACTGTATTTTATGTGTTTTTTTTGTTTGTTTTTTTCGTTTTTTACACACACTCAAATTTTGTTAGGTATATGTCTGGTTTTTTTTTGGTCAAATAAAATATATTAATATCAATGTTTTCAAATCATGATTTTTTTTGTAATAAAAACATCAAAAGGAAACCATACAGTAAAAGTGGTGGCAGATAACCCATAATTACTTAGAGAAATCTAAGAGGAACAGCCAGAGCCACAGAACTTATATTGATGGAGTCAAAATTCAGAGCTTACTATCTTTACTATGTCTGATTTAATTTTTATGTGACCAAAATATTCAGACATAGTAGAGATAATAAGCTCTGAATTTTGACTCCATCAATATAAGTTCTGTGGCTCCTGCTGTTCCTCTTAGACTCCTCTTGGTAATTGTGGGTTATCTGCCACCACTTTTACTGTAGGGTTCCCTTTTAATGTTTTATTACAAAAAATCATGACCAAAGAACATGGATATTAATACATTTTATGTGACCAAAAAAAACCATGCTGTTTTTTTTTAAACATCTTCACTTAAAAATCATGACTAAAAAACTGGATATTAATATATTTTGTGACCAAAAAACCATGCTGTTTTATTTTACATGTTTTTTACAAAAAATAATTTTAAAAAAAATCAAACAAATTTTTAAAAATCATGTTTTAAAAAAAATCATATGTAAAATAAACATGGATATTAATATATTTGATGTGACCATAAAACCATGTTCTTTTAAAAAGTTTTTATAAAAAATCATGACCAATAAATATTAGTATTAATATATCTTTTATGACCCAAAAAAACCATGCTGTTTTTTCACAAAAAATCATGACTAAAAAACAAAATATTTTATGTGACCTAACAAAAACACATGCAGTTTTTTTAAAACAGGTTTTTTTTATAAACATGTTTTTTTACAGAAAAAGATGACTAGAAAAACCTGGATATTAATATATTTTATGTAACCAAAAAACCATGCTGCTTTTTTCACATTTTTTGGTCAATATGCAGTTTCATGCGCCCACAGAAATTAAAAATTCCATTCCAAAGAATCACTAAAGGAACACATTTAAAAATGTTTTACACGAATGACATTCTGCTCGCTGATGCGTTTTTTTTTTAGTTATTTAACTTTGAAATTTTCGTGTCCCATAGCAGTTCCAGTCAGTTGCGCGCTTGAACTGGAGCTGTTAGAATACGTTTGGGTACTTGTAATTTATTATTAGCCGATCTCGCGGATCCTGAACCCACTTCTAGGACGTTTTAGTTAACAACACAATAAACGTTATCACCCAAATATTTTAGCGGGGCTGGGGAAGTGAATACTTGAATCTACGGTATTCACTCCTACGCTTTTGCTAATGTTCTACCTTATTGAAACTGATGTCAACTGCATATTGATTTCAGTATTCACTACCCCAGTCCCGCTGATATTTTTGAGTGATAACCATTACTGTGTTATTAACTAAAACATCCTAGAAGTGGGTTCAGGCTCCGCGGGGTTGGCTAACAATAAATTACAAAGTACCCAAGCATACTCTAACAGCTCAAGCGCGCAACACAACTACTATGGAAGACTAAAATTCAAAACTTGAATAACTCAAAAATAACGCATCAGTGAGCAGAATGTCATCTAAAACTTTTTGAAATGTGTACAGAGTGATTCTTTGGAATGGAATTTTTAATTTCCGTGAACGCATTAAACTGCATATTGACATTTTTTTTACAAGAAATCATATTTAAAAACATGGATATTAATATATTTAATGTGACCACAAAATCAATGTTTTTTTAACATGTATTTTTTACAAAAAGTCATTACATCCATTTTCGGGTCATGACTTCTTTGTAAAAAAACATGGATATTAATACATATTGTGTGATCAAAAACCATGCATTTTTATAATTTTTTTAACAAAAAATCATGATCAAAAACCATGGGTATTAAAATACTTTATCTGACCAAAAAAACCATGCTATTTTAAAAAAAAAACGTTTTTTATAAAAAGTCATTAAAATCCATTTTATGCAAAAAAACATTTTTCTAAAAAAAGCGAGGATTTTGGTCACATAAAATATATGAAAATCCACATTTTCTTGGTCATGATTTTTCTGTAAAAAAAGATGTTTTTAAAAAGAAAAAACAGCATAGTTGGATTGGTCAAATAAAATAAATCAATATTTGTGTTTTTTGGTCATGATTTTTTGTAACAAAAACACATTTTAAAAAAGCGTGTTTTTTTTGGTCACATAAAATATATTAATATCCATGTTTTTTAGTCATGATTTTTCTGTGAAAAAACTGTTTTTTCAATAAAGCAGCATTGGGTTTTTTGGTCACATAAAATATATTTATATCCATGTTTTTTAGTCATGATTTTTGTAAAAATAACATTTAAAAAAAACAGCATGGTTTTTTTGGTCACATCTCTATCAATGACCATAAGTAAAGATGTATTATTACAACACACTATTTGGGGAGTTGAAGGTGATTCACGTGCATTGTAAAATAAATGAAATTTCAAAACATGAAACCACAGAAAATGAAAAATTTCAACCATAGAAAACCATGAATTAAGAAGTATGCTGTTTTATTTTATAATCTGACATGAAAACAAATAATGTAATGTGGATTTTTTCTTGCTGAGTTATTTTCAAGCAAAATATTTAAAAAAAAAAAATATCCACATTTTTTTTGGTCATGGTTTTTTATGAAAAAACTTTTTTTTTTTAAAAACAGCACGGTTTTTTTTTTAGTCACATCTCTAGGCAAGAGTGAAGGATGCAAATGGTAGGCTGCTAGTGGAGGGTTGTGATGTGAGGAGGAGATGGGCGGAGTATTTTGAGGAACTGCTGAACGTGAAGGATGATAGGGTTGCGAGAGTGGTAGCTGTTAGAAGTGACGTTAGAATGCCTGTGTTTGGAGGAGTGAATAGCAGTCGAATAAGAAGTCAAGAAGTGAAATGTGTGTTGAATATGAAAAAAATAGGAAAGCTCCAGGTATGGATGGCTGCACGGTTGAATGTCTAAAGAAAGGAGGAAATGCGGTTGTAGAATGGTTGGCACGTTTGTTTAATGTGTGTTTTGAGGCTAGTGAAGCGCCGGTAGATTGGAGTAGCGCGGGTGTAGTTCCGTTGTACAAGGGGAAAGGTGACAGGTATGAGTCCAGTAATTCTAGCGGTATAAGTCTACTGAGTGTCGTTGGGAAGCTGTATGGAAGAATTTTTATTGGAAGAGAGTGATGACGGATGATGTGCTTGCTGAAGAACAATGTGGTTTCAGAAGTGGTAGAGGTTGTGTGGATCAAATGTTTGCTGTGAGGCAGGTGAACGAGAAATACTTGGCAAAGGGAAATGATGTATATTAGGCATTTATGGATTTGGAGAAGGCGTATGACAGGGTGAACCGTAAGGCATTATGACAAGTTAAAGGCTTGTATGGAGTGAGTGGGAGACTTGAATGCGATCAAGAGTTTCTATATTGATAGCAGAGCATGTGTGAGAGTAGGGAATGAGGTGAGTGATTGGTTCCCAGTTGTGACAGGTGTGAGACAGGGATGTGTGATGTCGCCGTGGTTGTTTAATTTGTTTATGGATGGTGTAGTGAGAGAAGTGAATGCCAGAGTATTGGGAAAAGGTGCGCAGTTGGTGGGACAAAATGGTATGAATTGGGAAGTGTATCAGTTGTTGTTTACAGATGATACAGAGTGGCTGATTCGGAAGAAAAACTGAGGAGACTGGTTGCAGAGTTTGGTAGAGTGTGCGTAAGGCGTAAATTGAGGGTAAATGTAAATAAAAGTAAGGGGATATGATGTTTAAGAGGTGGACTGGTTTTAACATTGGATGTGAGAATGAATGGTGAAGTGTTGGAGGAGGTAGTGCATTTTAGGTACCTCGGGTCGGACGTGGCTGTAAAGGATAGTATGGAAGTAGAAGTGAGGCATCGAGTGAGTGAAGGCTGCAAGACATTGGGTGCAATGAGGAAAGTTTTTGACTGCAGGAGTTTGAGTATGAGTGCTAAGAGGGAACTGTTTGAAAGTTAAATCGTGCCAGTTTTGCTGTATGAAGCAGAGTCTTGGGGTTTGAGAGCAGCTGAGAGGAGGACGCTGGATGTGTTTGAGATGAAGTGTTTGAGGAGCATGTATGGAAGTAACAAGAAGATATAGGATCAGGAATGAGTTGGTTAGGAGGTAGACGGGTGATGTCAAAAAGATGAGCAGGCGGGTGGATGAAAGAATGCATGGATGATTGAGGCATGTTGAAAGAATGAATGTTGAGCGGCTGGTAAAAAAGATTTATCCGTCGAAAGTGAGTGGTATTAGAGTGCGAGGTAGGCCACGGATGAGTTAGGTGGATGGGATGAAACGTGCTTTGTATGCTTTGTATGAGAGGAGTCTGACTGTGGACGTTGCGAGAGGGACGACTGCGGACAGAAGTGAGTGGAAGCAGTGCATAAGGAGGTAATTTTCTTTTTTGACGCTGTCACTGGACGCCTGCCCGCGTGTGATAGGGTTGACCTGTCTTGTGCGGGGGGAGGGGCTGCACTCAATGAAGCGGTCGGGGTAAACCAGCTACGGCTGTCGGGCCTGACTGTGGAAGATAGTTGTGCTGGGCTGCTACTGATCCGGACAGTTCTGGTGCGGCCAGTGCTGCCTCTCTCGCCTCCTAGTGACCAAGAGTGACAAGGGTGTAAAATGTAAGCTCGGAGAATGTTAAAAATGTGAGAATCTCTGCTACTCCTTCCACAGCGGTGCAACTATTGTATCTAAAAGAATTAGTGTTTCTAGGAGGAAAATGTGAGGTAACACCTGGAGAGTTAGTAGGCCTTCTTTTTTCGTTCTAGAGATCCTTTGTTTTCTTCTGCATCATCTCCTTTTTTCAGGCCATCGCTGTCATTTTTTCGGCACCTACTTCTTACTTTCTTTTTCAGCTCTATTCCTGTTTCATAAACTTCGTTTTATCTTGTTGTTTCAGTGTGCAAAATGTGGGGGACTCGTTTTGTACATAAATTTCCCGTTTCCTTGATTCCATACTCAATGGTGCCTTTCTCCTTCCTCTCTTCGGAAATACCTTTGTTGTGATTAGGGAGGCTTAAACCAATTTTAAATCATTTTTAATCTGGAATACCATATTATCTTAAGTCTTGGTAGAATGGCGAAGAAGAAGGAAAAAATGCTTTGCTTGTGCATCAAGAAAATAAAATAAGTAGATATTCATAACTTATCTTAGGATGAGAGCGACTGAATATGCTGTAATTCCCCAATAGTAGAAAAAGAATCTGCTAGAAAAGGATCCTCGTTCTTTGAGGTCAGTACCAGAAATCGAGCCACTGGAATTGAGCACTTGGCCTTCTAAAGGCGCGGCTTCACCATGAGTTTCTTCGTGCAACTCACGCGCAACTCGCCCAAATTTGAAGCATACATGTCGGTTGCACGAGTGCTGCATGAACTTCCACTACGTGCGGTTTTTGACGCGGCTTTTTGTGAAGCAAGCATCTGTAGTGTGTAGTTAGGAGGGCCCTACACACCATTTCAAAGTCATCGCCCGACAGCTCTCCCAGTTTGCCGTTGCACTTCATCATGGAGTGTTCAATTGTACTTCTGTGTATTGCTTGCGCTTTCTACAATAAGTGATTGGCCACGCACGCTGGTGCTCCAGCTCATAGACCAATATAAAGCAAATAAATGCCTCTGGAACGTCAAAAATTTCCCGTATAAAGATAGTAATTTAAATGAATAAACTTGCAAAGCTACATTAACATCTCTAGACTCTGAAAAGACATTAACAGTTGGTATAATAAAAAAGAAAATTCATTTATTGAGGACACAATATTTGATACAGATGGAAATATTGAACATTTCAAAAAAATCCAAGCAGGTACGGAGGATGTACAGCGACCGACCCTATGGTGGTAGTTCACTAAAAATTCGAAAATAACTTCCCAAAAAAATCTTGGTGCACAAGCAATGACTTGGTCAATGTTCTTTCCTTCTTTATCGCACATGGGAGAGCTATTGAACAGAGCGTAGTTTTCTCAGCATTCATCCTTAACGGGCAGCGGTGTGCAACTGAACCATGCTGACATGCATAGTGCAGCCGCTCTTGCATGAAGTCACGCTGATGAGTTAAAAAATGCTTGAGAGTTGCGCAGTAAAAAACGCTTAGTGTAGCTAGCCTTAAGACTTGAAGTGTGCAACACAGCCTACACGTTTCGTTCATGTCAACATGTGTTGGACAGTTGAGTCTACAACAGGCTGCAGACCATCAATTACTCTGATGATTCATTTTCAGCTGCAAGCCGGAGAGATGCTGACGTTGCAGACCATCGGAGGCGGGGCGAGAGTTACGCAGGAGGCGGACAACGTGATGCTGCTGCAGGTGCAGGGCGCCAACCCTGTGTCCAGCAGGAAGGCTATAGAGGTTAGATGCCGAGATGTTGCCTGTGTTACAGCTTTGCTTGGTGTCAACGCGGACTTTAGAAAGCTATAGTTAGATGCGGAGATGTTGTCCTGTGTTACAGCGTTGCTTGGCGTTAACGTGGACTTTAGAAAGCTATAGTTAGATGCGGAGATGTTGCCTGTGTTACAGCCCTGCTTGGTGTCAACGCGGACTTCAGCTGTAAAGCTATGGTTAGATACCGAGGTTTTGGCCTGTTGGTCATTAGGCTTTTGGTTGGTGTGAACCCGGTTTTCAGGTTGGAAATCTATAAGCTCAGAGACAGAGGTGTTGACTTGTGTTACAAGTCAGCGTGTATTATAAGGCTTTTAGTTAACGTCAACTCGGGGTTCAGCATGAAAGCCATCATACAAAGTCAGACACAGAGATGTTGACTTAGATATGGATATATGTAGGTGGTTTGCTTTCTGCATATTCGAATTATAAATAAAAGTGCCAAGAGACACGTCTTAAATCTCATTATTTATTTATAAATAATGAGATTTAAGACGTGGATCTTGGCACTTTTATTTATAATGTTGACTTAGATTTTTGCTTGTAGATTTTTACAGATATACTCGTAGTAGTAGTTCCGCGAATGTCCTGATTCATTTTCAACCTTTAGCGAGATGGACAGAACCGAAATTGAACGTTATACTATACTTACAATTTACGAAAGCTTCACACTGGGTAGGACTGAAGAATTTCTGACCATTTTGCCCGCAGGTGGTGAAGAACAGGTTCGGGGGGCACCTGGGTGTGGTGCCCATCAAGTTCCAGCCGGAGTCCCTCACCTTTTCTGGCTTCTTCCGCCGCGCCAAAGATCTGCCCAAAAAGAAAGACTAGTCTTTCTCTGAAGACCTCCTGAATCCATACCAACAAAACATTGCTAGAAAAGAATTTTTGACAGTTTGATGATTTTTTTTTGCCTTATCGTCTGCAGACTCGAGGTAATACTATTGCAATTGTGAAAGCTTAAAGCAGCAATTTAAACTGCCAGTTTACTAGTTTTATATTCTAGATATTTCATGAGTGCAGAGAGCTTTTGTATAAGCATGATTTACGTTTTTCATGAACTGAGCAATAAGAGAGGACACTTTAGTCGTGTAGATGCTTAGCGTGTAGGTGTTATTCTCAAGTTATTTTTACTTTTGATATAATACTTGGTATCTCATGCAGCATTTTCTTGTGCTCAAACGCTGACTGTGGAACCGAGCTGTCGCGTGTTGGTTCCCTCAAGAGGATACAAATATTGTATCTGTGGGAAATAGCGCTGCCAGATGGAAAATGTGAGGTTTCAAGCCGAAATCAAATAATTCTGTGGTATTTCATCGAGTATTTTTGATTCACGGCTGTCCTGTTTTTAAGCACCTGTTACTTTAATCTTCATCTTTTATTTTCTGTCAGAAACTTCATAGCTTACAGTTTCTATGCGCTGGGACTTTGTGTAGAACACACCTTGTGCATAGATTACCCGTTCCCTCAACTCCATTCAAAATTGTGCTTTTTTCTCTCTCTCCTTGGGATCGGGGTTTTGACTGCCCTGTGCTTACGGATTTTGCGTGGCTCTGTGGATGATCTTTCAAAAGATCAGCTGGGACTCTTATATGATGACTATAGCAATGGTGTGGGTGGCAATTGGAACGGCTTTTGTGATGGCTGTTGCTGTGCTTCCATCACCATTATAAAAGTAGCCGCGTCCGTCCCTCCGTCCGTGTGACCCCCTCTTGATTATGGTATCCACAATACGCAAATAGCTTATTTTTAGAATAGAAATTTTCTATGGAGCTTTCTCTGTTGAAATTCATCATGTCGCTTTGCTATTTTTAATTGATAATTCGAAAAGAAATGTTTTAAATTCGTTTGACCAGTAACCTGGCCACCACTTAGTATAAGGCCCAAGATTTTGGAACTTGAGTTATTGTTTTCGAAATTGTGATTTTCTTGAAAAGCTTTGAAGAGACGACATTTCAGAATAAAATTTCGGCAAAAGAGGCCACCAAAGATAGAAATGTGACCAACCGCAAGAGAGAAGTAGCAAGACTTCGACAGCAAGAAAGACGCCGGAGACTATCACGTGTATGGAGGATAAATATATGACTGCAGATAAATATACATGACTGCAGATGAGTATATTTCAATTCAGGAGCATTCAAGAATATGTGTTTTTAATATGTGTTTAAAGAAGGGAAGGGAGCCCGCCAAGTTTACTTGCGCACCTAAGGATGTCTTAATTCTGTTTCTATATTTATTATCTCTCTTCCGTGTCACTCTGCCGGCTGTTGAGGTGCTCGGTAGTAGCTAGGAAGGTAGTAAATTCTTGTACCGTGACGAACTGCCCACGTTTGATGTAATCTCCATGTATTAGCACTTTGACCGCAATTAGTTAACCTGAAGTTTAGTATTCAACTTAAATTGGAGGGCAAATGTGCAGAGTGGCCTAACCCACAAAAGACAGAATTTTAGGACACTCAAGTTAGAGGCAGGGTTGCCAAAATGTTCACCGCAGGGTTGCCAAAATGTTCATCGCAGGGTTGCCAAAATGTTCATCGCAGGGTTGCCAAAATGTTCATCGCAGGGTTGCCAAAATGGCTTTTCCTAGCCAAGTTACTATCTAGGAACTAACTAGGAACTAGGCCACTCTGTCTGAAATACATCTACGCCGCTGTGAGGTGAAATTGTCACTTAATCCACTCTCCGGTTTTGACCTCTGATTTGTAGGTTAGGCCACTCTGCATATTTGCCCTCCAATTTAAAGTCAATTGTAGTGAGCAATTTTGAAAATAGCAAATATTAACCGGATCGGCATTTGTTTAGCTTTAGCTAAGTATTTATGATAATTGAGCGTGCGACTGCTGGTCGGCTAGCATCATTATGAATATCTCCTCTGAGGCCACCGGGGACGCACGTTGCAGTCAAAGTGTTGCACGTTATTACTTCGTTATGTAATAATATCTTTTAATAGGGCCCCCACCCTAACCTTCGTACATTTGTTGGCAGGCCTCAGTATATCGGCTGCACTGCGCTTGTTGGTTGAGGTCAGGTGCAGCGACTGCAGACAGATCGCAACTGCGTCTCTGAACTTCCGATTTTTTTTGGACAAGGCCAGTTTCAGAGTGGCGGGTCTCTGAAAACTCGTACGTTTGCTTCCTCTTTGTGGCACTTTTACTGAAATTGTAGCAACTTCATTCAAACTTTTCGCTCATGGTTGAAGGTTTTGTTTTATTCTGATTCAATGTTTTCTTCAGATAAAATTGTACTGTAAAGAAAACACTGTGCGTCTGATCTTCACGGTGGCCAGATGCAGAGCGGTCTTTGTGTTCAAACTTTACTTTGAAAAAATCAAATGGCAACATTCTGCCCACACAAATGGCGTCAATCTGGGTGCCCCACACTCAGCACTTGACGTGGCCACTCAGCCGCTCTGCCACTCCTTACGGCCGAGGCGAACTCTCAAATCCACTTCTATGAAGAGCTCTACGTAATTTTTTCTATTTCCTGTCGAATTGGTACTGTAGTGTTTTCTTCGAAGTTCACTGGTGAGAGCCCGTTCTTTCCTCATTCTAGTGTTGATGGAAACCTGATGATAGTCCCGTGAGAGGGATCCAACTATTGTATCTACATTTGGTAATGAGCGCTCCCAAGAGGAAGATGTGATGTGCCGAGCTGATGGTTGGGCAGGCCTTCCTTTTGTTGAAATTAATAACACTCTTGTTTTGTTGCGGATCATCGTCTTTACAATTCATTTCTGTCCTTTTCTCAGCTTTATAAATTCAACATTTATGTTGTCTCATCAACTTCTTCCATGAATGGTGTTTCTATGCGCAGGGTGGAGAAACAGACCTCGGGCATTCACACCTCGTTCCCTTAATATCATACTAAATGATGCTTTCTTTCTACCTGTCTCGGAAGCACCTTGGCTGTGGTTCGAGAGGCATTAACTCTCCTAAAAATTTAATCTAACGTAATGCCAGTTCCAGTCTAATAACTATAGTTATAATTACGATATAACGATCAAAACAACATAGATGGGAAGGGGTTTGGAGAGCTCTTGTAGGAATAAGCTCGCTTGGAGTCATTGTGCATTCATCCGCCGTATTTTTCATTACGATAGGTCTTCATTTACCATGGTAACAGAATTGCTCTTACTTCAACAAGCGATAATAACCGAACTGATGTTGGTCACCCCCCTACAACATTCAACCCCTCAACTATCAATTCGCTTTTGTATCGTTCTCATTAGATATTAGTTGCGCTCAGAGAAATTGATTGGTAGACTTGAACGGTGCCACTTGTGCATCTTTATTCCGATGTTATTTTGAGTGCTCCACTTTGTCTTGCGTCCTGCTGCAAGATATAAAGGAAACTACCTGCTTAAATATTACAGCTCCATGGGGGGAATATGTGAGGTCCCGAGCTAAAGGTTAGGTAAGCCTTGCTATGGTCGAAATAGTAGTTTTTTGTTTTGTTGCAGACCATCTTTTTCGGTTCACTGCTGTCCTGTATTTCAGCACCTACCACTTTCTTCTTCAACTTATATCTTGTTTCATAGACTTCCTTCTCAACTTACTGTCAATATGTACTTTGTGGAAACAGATTTTGCGTTCCCTTAACTCCATACTATGCTAAATTGTGCCTTCCTCCTTCCTTTGGAACTCCTTTGTTGCCGTTAGGAAGGCTTAAACTTACATTTTATCTAATCTGCTTAGATGTCAATCTTGCTGGTGATGCCCTGATTTTTCCTCGAGTGAATTGTGTGTTTCATAATGTACTATGCCGTAGGTGACACCTCATCTCTTGAAATATCTTTATTGATATCAGAATTATAACAATCGCGTTCTATTAATAATTCAATGGATTTTTATACTTGTAACCTAAGCAGGAAGGGGATGAAGTACGAGCTGTTTGAGTGGAACAGTTTCCCGTCTTCTTGTCTCCACTGCTTTTTTACAATCATCTGAGGAGTTTCTAGCACTAGCATATGTACCATAGCGAGATTTGGACTACGATTTCTCGCCTAAAATGGAGTTCGATCGTGTGCCCGGACTTCGAGGAAATTTCAACTCGTTCAGGAATCGCTGTAAGTTCTGCAAGCCTTCCGTGTGGATGCTGAGTGAGGAAAACGTCTGAACTATTCTTCATTTTAACTCGCACCTTGTTGACGTTTTCTGGCCTGCGCTGCTAAACTTCGTGTACCTGACGCAAATGCAGGCGATACATGCCACGAAATCTTTGTCTCCTATGATAACTATTTGTTTTTTTTTTTTCGAATAAATTTCTTACATAAATCATTCTTTTTATTCGTTGTTTTTCAATGCCCTTTCAAATTCAACAGTTAAAATCCCCGCATGTAAAGTGCTGGATGCTCACTAGCTCATGTGTTAGATGAGCTCATCTCCAAGGGACTTGTCTGCAGAGTTGATCTGAGCGTGTGTCACGGTAGACCAGTTAACTTTGTTCAAGAGTTTGGTTCCCTTGCAATAATCATCATATTCGGGGCTAACGTGTTATGTTTGTTACTTTACTCGAGAGTGTAACTGATTTCGTGGTTATGTTCCTCTTGACCTTTTGCGTAAGGTGATCTGTACAGATTCACGTTCCTATTTTGACTGCGTACTTCCTGCTTCTAGGTGTGAAGTTAATACACCTCAGATCAGTAGGAAAGCTGAAAAAATTCCATTTTGCAAGGATAGACTGGAAACGTTTTCTAACTAAAGTGTGCTCATTGGCTAAGATCGAAGATGAAGAAAACAAACAATATCCGTCTAATCAATTTAATTAGAAAATGACATTTCAAGAAACTGATCGCTTGCCTGATCAGAAGTTAAAGACCAGGTCGCGCTGAAGTTTAAATGTAAGGAAATTCATGGATTTTACCGTAGTTAATAGGTTGTTAATTAAAGGCCAGCAAACTATCCTTTATACGTGTCAGATCGAGGTTCATTTGCGAGGTTAAACACAGCGTGCATTTGCAGCCGAGGTTAAACACAGTGAAAGGTGGTTTGCAAATGCTCTGACAGTTACGGATCAGCGATCTCGAGCGGACGACCATAAAAAATTTCACCAGTCATGAGTGGGAGAATCTGTAGGATTGTTTTGTCAAAGTAGAGAACGAATCTTCGAGACATTAAGGTACTCACTGGGGCCGTTGGCAGTCCAATAGCCATTAGGCCACTCCTGAGGCCAGAGGGTTTGAAAAATAAGAAGCAGGTGTAAGGGCCTCTTCTGATATTCCAAGTAACGAACTAGACCGTTTGAAGTTTACCAGGGCGCTAAAAACATGGGATGTTGAATAGTGGGAGAGTTTTGTTCTCTGATGAGGAAAAACTTAACCTAGGTGGTCCTGATGCCTTCCGACTTCATTGGCACGACGAAAAGTTGTTCCTTGAAACATTTCCAACGCGGTACAGTGGCGGAGGGTCCGTCATGGTGTGGGATGCCTTTTCTTCTGACGGCGTAATAGAATTTCAGGTTTGTAGAGCGTCAAACAGAGGCTTGTTGTGTTGAGATGTTGCAGAGAGGATCCATTACGACGAATGGCTCTTTCTCGCGTGATGATGGATGGTTCTCCAACAGGATAATACAGCGATCTACGAGACCCTCGTGACCAAGACTTCCGTCCAGAAGAATGATGTCCCTCTTTCCGTCATCCAGTCCGTTTTCCAGATTTGAATCCGGTAGAGAACGTTTGGGGATGGACAGTAACGAATGTCTACAGAAATGGGCGATAATTTGAGAAAGTGGGATGATCATCGTGATGCCATTTGAGTCGCTTGGAGTAATCTTTCCTTAACCTTATTATAAGCCCTCATTGCAAATAACTGCAAGTAATTTTTGAGGTTATCAACTAGAATAGAGGGCTTTGTTCATTACTTCTTCGCTTTTTTGCTTACCTCAACATAATTTTAGAAAATTTTCTAACACTTTAATTTACTAACCTTTTACATTTGATCAGCTGGAAAGCAGCTCAGATACTTGAAACGTATTTTAGAATTAAATTTTTAGAAGAAATTTTTTACCGTTATCCATTATCCTCACTGACGAGGACATTTTAGTCAGAAAATTTTTCAAGTCTAGACACCATAGTATTTTTTCAATTTTTCCACTTGTGTTGAACTTATAATCAGGAGTGTATTTCCCTTTGTCTTGAGGTAGTCTTCCTCGGGTGAGAGTGTGGCGTTACAGAGCAAAAGCATACTCGATTTACTCGTAAGAAGGGCGAGACTCATTCTTCATTAACACTATATTCTCAAATCTAAAACGTAACATCTAGGGCAGGGGTTTTTAACCTGGGGGACTAGCCTCTTTGGGGGGCGTGAGCGGATTCCAGGGGGGGTGCGACCCTCCACAGTAAAGCCTGATTTTTACCAGTAATATTTTCGACAGGCGAGTGAACTTTCACTGTTGAATAAGTTTGAGGACCTATTTAGAATATTTTAGTTGTGATCTCTTTTTTACCAGTTCATCTAGACACAATTTCCTTTGCCATTGACTCTACCTAACCCCTTTACTCTTAACACAGTGTGTTGTGAAAGTGTACAAGTCTCGTTGGCTACTGCATTCTGAAATGATCTTTATGCATCAGCTCATGGTAGCGTGAGGAATTATGGCCTCTGATTAGTCACACCAGAACAGTTCCTCAGAATCAGCTTAGCATTCAAAATCTAGTACCGAAAAAGCAGTGCCAAAAGTCCCTCTAATTCTGATTTTTGACATCTAATAGCAATGAAGCAGTATTAAATATGTCAATGATGTTATTGATCATATTAAATGTAATAGAATAAATAGATCTAAACCCGTCATTGGTTTGCTTTAATCGAAACTTATAAGAAACTTAAAGACGAAGGAAATTCCGAGAAAATTTTTCATCTGTACTAAGAATACGTTTCGGAGTCCCGCTCCATCATCAGTTCAAAAAACAAAAATCATTACGTTTGAAATAAAAGATCAAAGTACAATAAATCGTAGGTTCCAAAAAATAAATCATGAGAGTAAAAATATGAAGTATAGTACAGAAAAACATGAAAAAAAACAATGAAGCACAAAAAACACACGTAAAATACATGTATAAAATTAAATTGAACTGGTAATGGCGAGGCTTCTACCTATTCACTATTTGAAAAGGGTAAGAACTGTCCAAAAATCCTGAGGTCATAAGTGGTCGAAGCGGAATGTAAATTTTAAAATCGGCAGGAGAAATAGGGACATTGCATTTTTCTACATGATGTCGCACTGCAGAATGCGATGAGTGTGCTAGTTGATTTCCAGTACGGAAGCTTCAACCTCTATGCTCTGCCACTCTCATGCAGAAATTTTGTGACGTCGTGCTGACGTACGAAGATGTGTGCTACATACAACTATAAGGGCACAGCAAAGAGGCTCGCATATCTCTGGGAAGCGTATCTTTGTACCGAAAAAACCACCTTGTATTTTTACTCCCATGATATATTTTTAGTACCTACAATTCATTGTACTTTGATCTCTTATTTCTGTAATGATTTTTGTTTTTTGCACTGATGATGGAGCGGGACTCCGAAAAGCATTCTTAGTAAAGATGATAAATTTTCTCGGAATTTTCTTCGTTTTTAAGTTTCTTAATCAATGGATTCAATAGAAAATCCATGTCTTTTGTTTCTGCCTTAACCTAAGCGCCACATTTACTTAAAAACTTTAAGGGGGACTCAAAGAAAAAAATATATCTTCAAGGGGGGCGTGGGAGTAAAAAGGTTAAGAACCACTGAATCTCATTTGCCTGGTATCTCCATTGCTGAATACTCTCCCTTGCTCATTTTTTATGATTCAAGACGTGACACAACAGTTTGGAATGTATGCGTGGGTATTATGATTTGATCGCCTCAACGCTGGGATTTGCAAACATGCTTATTTGTATATGTGTGTTCGGATATGGGTGTATGTGCGCATATGGGTGTGCATATGTGCACATACACCTGTGTGTACTGGACTAGCAACTGGTATATAAACTATGAATACCAGCCTTTTTTCTCACTCTCAACTTCTAACACTACCCAACACATCATTTCAGTCTATTATTGCAAAGCAATCCAAAGCTTAAACGTCTTATACATGTAAAATGTGTTACCTATGTATGTTTATCAAATGCAGACATTTTGCGCCATATTTCAAAGATAATGTGATTTTTTTTCTTATATGAAACCCTTATTGGGCATTCATGTTTTCTTTCTTACTCACGTCCAAAAATGCTCTTGTTAGGCTAGAGTAGTGCAATTATCATATCATCTCTTACGCTCTAGAGTATATTATAACAACCGCGCCTGAGCCTCACATATTTCTGGAAATATTTCTGTACTTGGGAACCGTTGTAAGACAATCGTTTTCACGTTTCTGACTCAGATAGACTGTTTTGTGCCACTATTTCTAGCACGGAAATATCATAAAATTCAGGCCGTAATAAAAGGTATTTTCTCGGTGTTTCTCGATTGGAATGCCAGTTTATACTGACTAGTTTACGCTGATATTTACGCACATGTTACTTGTGTATATGTGTACGAGTGCACGCTGTGCGTGCGTAGATGGGTGAATGTGTCACTACGTAATACTTCATTTCACTTCATTATTATAAAGCATTTATCAAAAAAAAAAATAATATAAATATATATATACATTTGTTGCGCGATCACCCACATTTGATAAATCAGACGCTTATGAACCAATAATCTTTTCGATACAATATTTAATTAAACATCGTTACAATATTTCATTAGAAATTGTAAGCAGCAACACATACTGAAAAAGTTGCCACGAATTTCCTTTGCTCATTATCCTATATTTCAGAACATCGCACAGCATTTTAAAGAACGCGTATGCCTTGTGATTTCCTCGATGCATAGAAATGTATTTGTGTATGTTTACGTGTGCGTAGGTATGTATGTGCACGTATATGTGTATATATTCACATGTACATGTGCACATGTGTGTACTAAACCGACAACTGGCATTTTTTAACTAGAGATAATGTCTCTTCCTGTTCACTCTCAACTTGTAACATTACCTAACTCGTCATCTCTTTATCATTGCAAAGCATTCACGTAAAAAACTATACATTTTTTGTGTGATCATCCATTTATATTTAAATAAAATGCAAATCAACTAATGATCGTTATGTTAAAATGATTTAATTAGAAATAAAAAACATGTAATTTTCGTGTTCCTCCTGCTTATACTTGTATATGTATTTTTTTCTTTCACGCTTTCGTTGAAATAACATTTTGGAACATCGGCCGAAACAAGCGATTCATAAAGTATTTCCTGGCGTCAAAAATTGCGAAGTTTCATGTCATGTGTGTGTAAACTGTCAAAAGTCATGAAGTTGTGTTATCTCGTATAATTATCATTACATGTATCATCAAATGTAGTTTAAGCAAGATTAGGAGTACATTGCCCTCAATCATTTTTCGACTAGTGACATGGGTATTACAATACTCGTGTGTGTATCATCTAAGTGTATTAACTTTAAGATATTTAAAAACCAATGATGGTACTTTTGTACCATCTCTATTGGAAATAAACTGTTTTTCTTTCTTTTCTTTCCTTCTTTCACTGATCTAGGGTCTTCAAGCTCTATGCGTTTGTGGGGGCATCACTCGAATTTTGACCTTGTGTTCTATGTTTAAGGGTGTCATATGAGAATATGGTCTCACGAGCCAGCACCTCCTTGCTTGAAGAAAGAGAAAGAAAGAAAAACCGTTTATTTCCAACGACGTTGCTCCATGCGATACATGACAACATTTTGGCTTTTAAAAATTTCTTAACACGTTCACTGCGTTTCCGCGGCTATTACGGTTGGTTTGGCTAGGTTGTAATTAGCAGAATAGGGAAATCGGTTTTCTAGCTTGAATAAATTTTAATTCTTCCTCATGAATATGAAAAATACAATAGCACGATAACATTTCACCTCGTATGACAACAATTATTTTATAAAATGTCATGAAACAGATAAAATGTCGTTCATTTATACCGGCACGTACATGGGCAATTTACCTCTTGGTACACATATGGCCCAATACGCAGTGAACGTGTTAATATAAGACGTCCTAAGACAAGCGTTCCATACGAGGAGTACTAATAGACCAACTATCCGAGGTGTGCTGCCTTCGCAGCAATTTAGGAAATTTATATTTTCAAACAGCGATAGAAAATTTATTCATCCGAACATCGAAAGAACCATTCCGCAAGTCCTCTCGTTTCCAGAAATGCCCACTTCCGGACGTTGGGTATCTAAACCTCTGCGAGCTCAGTAGAGACCGCCAGTTTTATTAAGTGAATCTTGTAGAGACTAGAGAAAGAAATGTAAGTGTTAATATTAAGTGATATAGGCAATGATGTACTATTTTGGAGTTATT